>JAQQSZ010007081.1:0-13412 GCA_028646595.1 Phalanger gymnotis | reverse complement strand
AAATAACCTTTCCATAATCACAGTTGAGTCTGTGTCAGCAGCTGAGCTTGAACCCGCTGTGTGATTGGGATCATCTGGACTTAGAGTCCAGCCTTCCATCCACCATGCCACACGGTGCCTCATGATTATTACTGTTCTTATTTTAGCAACCCACCCAAATCTAGGTACCCATTTTCATTAACACATCTACTGACAAGGCAAGACATCCCCCTCCAAGTGCATTGTCATCATCATCATCGTAGTAGTAATGACAGTAATAATAACTCACATTCTTGAGTTCAGGCCCAGCGCTCCACCCACTGTGCTACCCAGCTGCCACACACCTAACATACTCCGTTTTCCATAGCTTGCTTTTTTCTTCAGAACATTTTTTTTTCCTCATGCAATTTCTTAGGGACCTTCTCTCCACTAAAATAAAATAAATTGTGCTTAGTTATCAATAGATAGTTACCCTTGCAGGGATGTCTGAATCTTAGCAGAGGCTTCCCTCCATGGTTCAAATACAAAGGAATGAGTGATGGTGGAACTTGAAGCACCAAGACAAACATAAGGGGAAATATATACACGTATAAAATATGTATGTATGCATGCATATGTATACATGCACAAATGAGTATATATGTAATATATACATACACATATATATATCGTATATGTATATATATGTGTGTGTGCATATAATGTAAGAAAGGAAGGGGTTCCTTTTGATAGACCTTAGATGACACTCTACCTGACCTCTTCCACTCGTGTTAGGTATGCTCCTAAAGACACCCTGCTAAGATCCCTTCCCAACAGAAAAGCCTCTAAAATTGAGGAGCAGGGAAGACAAAGTGTAAAAAGTCTGTCTCTCTGTCCACTTGGCCCTGTTTTGACACCATGGGCCCAGGTAGGCCATTTTTCAGCCCAGCCAGAAGGAGGGAAAATTGAACTGTGGTCTAGAGAGCTATCTGTTCTGACCATTAGTCAATCACCAGGAGCCCATTAGACCTAATTGTCTTTGAAACATCCGCCGAACCAACACTTTTTTGGAGGTCAGCCTTTGAGGCCAGAGAGGAGGCAGCAGTACCTGTGATGAAAATAAAAACATAATAGGTTCAGATAGTTGGGCTGAAAATTAGCTTTAGGGGTCTCTTCCAGTTGGTTTGTTAATGAGGTGAAGCCTAATAATGGTCTTGGCTGTAGTAAAGATGAATTGCTTTTTTCCATAAAATAATGAAACTTTGGTAAACATTCCAGGTTTATCACTTAATTCCTCCCCAGTGCACTGAGAGAGAAGGAGAGAGAAAGAGCAAGAGAGGGAGAGAGAGGGAGACCTCCCCTAAACCCACCCCCCATTTTTAATATTCTGAGCTATTAGATTTCAATAACCCACTCCACAGCAATGCAGGTCTCATTTCCCTGGACAGACCAAATAGGCAATAACAGCCTCTCGGTTAGAACACTAATGTTGTAATTTAGAACTTCTGTCAGGATGAAAGATCTTTGCTGGGATCCTCAGAGGGCCCACAGCGACACTTCAACCCAGGCCCGGATAATGAAGTTTTCATTATTAAATAAAGATATTTTAGGAATGTCATAAACCATAAATCTATTCTCCTGTAATGCACTGCCAACCTTATTGTGTTTATTTCTGGTGTAGGACCCACCCCTCTCTCCCCTGTCGCCCTAGGCCCACAAACCTAGTTGTATTTTTTTAATCTTCTCAACCCATCCCCCAATACAATAGTGCACTTAAGTTGCTATGGTGACAGAAAACAGTGTCTTCTCCCCCAATGAAGCCCCACCGGCTATAAAAAAGCAGAACGAATGGATGGAGGAGGCAAGGGCTCCTGTCGCCTCTTCACTGTTCTTCTTCCTCCTCACCTCAGTTTGCCAACCATCTGGGAGAGTGACTCCAGGCAACTTTATCTCACCACAAGGAAATGCTAACATGCACCATCAGGTCTGGCTGTTCTTAAAAATTATGGGACAATCAATTTTTAATGTGAATTTAGTGGTGGTGGGAAGCATTGGCCTCCAAGCCCCAGAGAAATGGCTGCTCTATTTATCCAACTGCTAACCATGCCAAGGCAGGTTCCCTAGATTCTTGCTGCCCTGATCTCCTGCTTAACCTCACAAGGCGCCTTTTATTAGAAGAGACAAAATGGCCTGCTAAACTGTCTCCTTTTTTCTCCCATCTTTGGCACCCCGCAAATAAAGCCTGCCTGATCTCTGTAAAGATCTAGAGAGGACAAATGTCCAACACGGAACTCAAGGCTAGGCTGATCCAAACTATACGCTTGCTTATGTGTGTCCAGTCAGAAACTCACAGCATTCACTAGGTCATTTAGTCCAGTCTACAATCTTTAGGCTAGAAAACACTTAATCAGCTCTCCTCAAGGATTTCCAGAAAAGAAAATGCCATAACCCATCATAGTATATGACACTTCAAGTCAGGTTGGTCTTCCTTGCATCTAATTTGGGTTATCCTCAATGGATATTGGGCATCTTTTCAGAAGAGAAAAAGGGTAGCTAGTCTCTTGGAGTCAGAAAGCTTGAGTTTGAATCCTGCTTCAGATATATGCTACCTGTGTGGTGCTGGGTGAGTCATTTAATCACCCTCAGCTTTAGTTTTTTTCCACCTGTAAAATAGGAGAATAGCACCTCCCTCCTAAGGTTGGGTGGATCAAATGAGATAACGTTTGTAAAGATTCCCTCTAATTCAGGCAAGTGTTGATCTAGAAGACTTCAGAGGCCTCTTTTAGCTCTCAGAGTCTATCATTCTGTGACTGGTAGAAATATTGATTTAGAGGCCTAAAACGCTCATCTCAACAAACAATCCTCAAAGTCTTTGTCTATGGATCCCAAGCAGAAGTAATATACCAGCCTCAAAAAATTTCAAATATAGACCTGGTGACCTATCATGTGTGTATAGATATATAGAGATATGTCTATACACACACATATACATACATATATATGTGTACATATGTATGTGTATATATACATATATGTATATGTGTGTATATGTGTATATATGTATGTATGTATATATTGTGTGTGTATATATACATCTATATGCCTACTGTTCAAAGACAAGCTAGCTAAAGTGGTGTGGATTCATTGTCTGGTTGGCCACAAGGCAGGGGGCTTTTTGGCCAAAACTATTCTTGAGAGGGGCAGCTAGGTGATGAAATAGATAGTGCCAGGCCTAGAATCAAGAAGACTCATCTTCAGGAGTTTCTATCTGGCTTCAGATACTTACTAGTTGTGTTATACTCTGGGCAGGCCATTTAACCCCATTTGCCTCAGTTTCCTCATCCATAAAATGAACTGAAGAAGGAAATGGCAAACTACGCCAGTATCTTTGCCAAGAAAACCCCAAATGGGGTCACAAAGAGTGGGACACAACCGTGGCACACAACTTTTGAGAACCAGTTGCTTGGTTATAGTAGGGTTTCTGATCCCCCAGTTGCTAGGGCCTTCCCCGTGGATTTACTTTGCATATATTTTGCAGATGCTTATATGTGAATACGTTTGTTCATCCAGTATCATATAAGCTCCTCGAGGGCGAAGACTGTTTCGTTTTTGCCTCTCTACCCCCAGATCCTAGCATATAGTAGGTGTTGAAAAAATGCTTGTTGATTGATTGGTTTTGATCAGCAGCAGCACAAATATTCTCTTTACCAATCCAACCTTGAAGTAAGCTTAAATGTCCCTCAGATGGGGAAACTGAGATTCGCAGAGGGTGAATGACTCATCCAGGCTCCTATGGCTCCAAAGGAGCAGAGTCAGAACAGGAACTCCAAATCCAGTGCACTCCCTATTACACTCTACTGCTGGTAGTGTTGTGGTGGTTGTTGCTGTTGGATTTGCTTACCCATGTGACCCAAATTGATTTTTTTAATGGTCCATTAGATAATCAAAGAAAAGTCCAAAGATCCAAGTCTCAGAGGATAAAGAGGTTAATAATATTCTAAACAATGGTGTTGAGTTTGGGTTTTTTTGTTTGGTTTTTTTTTTAAGAGAGAGATGGGGAGTAATCAGGGTATTGTGACTTCTCTCTAGGAAAACGATCTCCATTTATCGCCTTTGATCCTGGTACATGATTTTTCAAGATTTGGAGAAATCACCTTTTTAGCAGAAACCTCACTTTCATCCCCAGGTTCAATGAGCATCAGGAACAGCTGGTCTCAGAATAAGCTACTGCCTTCCAAAAACATCCGAGAAACCAAATTATGAATTACATAAAATATAAAAAAAAATTTAAAAGGCAGCCAAGGAGTACATATAAGTTCAGGATATTTATTTCGGGAGTTGGGGGAAGCTCGAAACCACAACAAACCGTAAAACGCTATCAGCACTTGAATTAATTGAAAATAAATTTCCCCTCCCAGCGCTAAACAAATGAGGAGCTTTTTGTGTGATAACACTCACACCCGCCTGTAATAGGTTGCTAAGATTCCACTAATTAAAAAAATCTCATTTGAAGATAGTTAATGGGTTCTGCATTTCTACAAAGCACTAGTCAGGCAACATTTCTCTGAACTTCGGGGTCTGTGCTGATTACTACTCAATTAGTTTTGATTCAATTCACTGAAGAAAAATGTCCATTTCATTAGTGCGGAGAAATAACCATTGGCCACGAAATATATTTCCCCGTATTGCTATGGCAACAGGGATGACACAGCTGAGCTCAGAATGTTAATGTGTTTCCTGGAACTGTGTTTTTAAGTCATTGTGCCAGCATTAAGTCTTTTGGGGAGGGGGAGGGAGTTACCATTGGTGCCCTGCCATTGGTACCAAGTCTGCCAAGAAGATGCCTCTCTTTGCGGAGCTTGCTTTTTCTTCCTGCCCCTCCCTTCCATGAAGAGAGAAAGGAGATTCAGCAATATCCATTTGAATGTATTTAGCTTTGTATACAACAGGGCATCCAGATGTCCAGCCTGAAAAAAAAAAAGTCTATCACCGGAGTGTTTTGTGGGAATTCTTTTGTCTATGTGATGTCAAGTCATCTGGAGAGAGAATTTTCTTCTCTTTGTCCATGTTCTTTAGGGTCATTTTGCTAGCCCATAATTGGGATAGGCCAGTGTGAAAGGACAGCTAAGGAGGTTCTATCTTCAAGGCACATTCAGTATGAACAGCTCAAATGGAGTAATACTCTGTGGTGGGTGGTTTGTACTTCATTCTCGAAGAAGACCATGACATCAGGAAGATGATGCCATGACTTGCAAGTGAAATTAGTGGATTACAAGTGAGGGAGGGCTGTGCAAAGTCGCCAGCCTCACTTTCTCCTTCAGAGCCATCTGGGTCCAGTGGCCAGATATAGATCAAGAGGACTGGAGATGGCTCACGATGCAATAGAGACCTTAGCCTTTTTAAGCTAAGGTCTTCCTGAGTTCTCACTTTGACTGGCCAATGCCCATTCAGTGATTAGGGCTGTTTAAGAAGCGAGCCAAGAAATGGCCCATTTAATCAAAAAACAAAAATCGAACTGGGAGGGGGAGACCCTCAGGGTTGTGTCTGGCCAAAAGAGAAACAATTTCTCAACTCCATGTCCCATCCCATCCACAAGAGTCTCTAGGTTTAGATGATAAGCATAAAAGAGATGAAAATATTTGGATAATTCAAGTAAAAAAAGTTGTATTTCCATTCTGCTTTTGGTTTGAGATATATATATATATATATACATATATATATAATATGTATATATATATATGTATGTATGTATATATAGAGAGAGAGAGCCATATATATATATATATATATAGGCCATATATATATATATATATGTATGTATGTATGTATATATATACAGAGAGAGAGAGCTAATAAAATCTGGGGATAACATAAACCTGGAAGGCAGAGATGGCTAATAGGCTCTAGTCAGGACCCCAAAATGATTTCAGCAGCTTAGAAAGATTGGCTGAATCTAACAAGAGGAATCCAGTAGGGACAAATGTAAAGTACTATACTTCAAAAAAATCTGCACAATACAAAATTGGAAAGCAGTAGGAAAATGGTAGTTAGTCTGAAGAATATTTGGGAGTTTTAATGGACTGCAAGCATAATGTGGGTCAGCAGTACAATACGGAGGCCAAAAAGTGAATGTGGTCTTAAGTTACATTAGAAAACAGTGATTTCTAATAGGAGAAAATGAAAGAGTCCCATTGTATTCTGTCTTGACCTGGCCACTTCCATGGTATTGTGGGGTTATATTTTAGGCAAATATTAGTAAAATGAAAAGCATCCAGAGGAGGGCATCTAGGATAGTCTAAGTCCTCAGGATCAGGGCTTAAGAAGATCAGGTGAAAGAAATGGAGATGTTTACCTTGGAGAAGACAATACTTAGCATGGGACATAATAGTCGTCTTCTGGTATTTGGAGGGACGTCATATGGAAGAAATATTATGCTTATTTTGTTTGGTCCCAGAGAGCAGAACCAGGAGTAAGAGGAGGAGGTCTTAGAGAGGCAGATTTTAGGTTGTGTATAAGGAAAAAACTTTAAAAACAATTAGAGCCATAATAGCTAGCAATTACATAGTGCTTTAAGGTTTGCAAAATACTTTACATATATATTAGCTATCCCAGAATAAAATAGACTGCCTTGGGAGGTTTGGGGTTTCCAGTCACTAGAGTGTTTCATGAAAAGGCTGGATAACTACTTTTTGAACATAATTGTAGAGAGCATCCTTGGTCAGGTATGAACTGGACTAAAAAGCTTCTTGGAGACCTCCAATTGTTTGTTTCTGGATTTGCTGTCTGGAAGTTTATTGAATACGAATCATATTTTCCTTTGTCATTTGTACACAGAAAGTTATTCATCTCAATCAATAACTGAGAATTTGGGTTTTCAATGAGCTGAATTATTGGGCCAAGTTGACCTGGCCTCTATGTGATAGGCATAATATAAAATAAAAGACCAAGAGAAAAGATACCAAAAATATGTGTTGAACTTTGTCTATAAAAATCATTAATGAAAGATTCTTATGTCAATTATCTGCTTCATTTGAATAATAAAGAGCCAAATCAGATCAAAGCCCCCCAAAACATCTTAGGTTCAAAATTCTCTGGATTTGATTTCTGGAAATTTATTTAAAAGAGTCATATCTCTAAAATGTTTATATGCTTTGAGCCAGGGATTCTATGACTAGGCATCTACCCCAAGGAGATTATTGGAGGGAAAAAAATAGTTCGTTCCACAACAAAATTGTTATTAAGCATTATTTTTGTCATAACAAAAAACTGAAAATTAAGGAGGTGCTCATTGACTGGGGAATAGCTAAGTATATTGTAGTACATGAACATAATGGAATATTACTGCACGATAAGAGATGACACACATGGTAAATATAGAGAAGCACAGAAAGACTGGCATGAACTGACAGACAATGAAGTAGAGCCAGGAAAGAAAGAAATGAAATGACTTTTCGTTGTTCAGTCATTTCTCAATCACGTCCAACTCTTCGTGACGCCATTCGGGGTTTTCTTGACAAAGACACTAGAGTGGTTTGCCATTTCCTTCTCCAGCTCATTTTATAGTTAGAAGGGGGAACTGAGGCAAATAGCATTAAGTGATTTACATAGGGTCACACAGTAAGTGTCTGAGGCTGGATTCAAACTCATCTTCCTGACCCCAGGCTAGGCACTCCATCCACTGCACCACCCACCAAACATAATGACTACAACCATCATAAAACAATTAAAACCAAAGGTTGTGAAATTACAATTAACAGGCTTGTCTGCAAAGGAAATGTATGAGAAACAAATCCCTCTGGTCCTGGGTAAAGGTCAGGATCCACAAACATAGAACATTGAATATAACATAAGATTTTTAAAATTTGTTGATTGGTTTTATTGAATCCTCTTCTCACCTTCCTCTTTTTTGTTGTTTTAAATTCTTTGTTTTAACAGATAGCTTTCTGAGAAGGGGAGAGGGAGAATACAGAGGAAAAACCTAGGTAATATAAAAGACATCAATAAAATTCTTCTTAAAAAAATGATTCCCATCTCTTTTTGTGTCACATGTAGAGAATTATCAAAGTCAACATACATATATTTAGTATTTATCCTATGTTCAGTATTTTTTTTTCCTTGATTTGACAAAGAAAATAGAGATGTTTAATCTGGAGAAGGGGGCAGCTACATGGCACAGTGGATAGAGCACAGGGTCTGGAGTCAGGAGAGACCTGAGTTCAAATCCAACCTGAGACACTTACGAGCTGTGTGATCCTAGGGAAGTCATTTAACCCCATTTGCCTCAGTTTCCTCATCTGTAAAGTGAACTGAAGAAGGAAATAGCAAATTGTTCTAGTATCTTTGCCAAGAAAACCCCAAATGGTGTCACAAAGAGTCAGAAATGACTGACATTACTGAACAACGGCAATAACAATCTAGAGGAAAGAGGATATGGAAGGTCGTGTTAGTTGGCTCTAGGTCTGCACTCTTATACTAAAGGACTATAAGATGCTGCCTCTGCCATCAGGGAGTTTCCTATCTGGTTAAGGAGCAATCTATCTATCTGTCTATCTATCTGTCTGCCTATATATCTCTATCTCTATCCTTCTATTTATCTCTGTCTCTATCAATATATGTCTCTGTCTCTCAGTCAATCTAGCTATCTAAAAGAATAGCTAAATTTGCTTACATTTAGGGCTTTAAGGTTGGCAAAGCATTTTATGTACTTTCTCATTCAATTTAAAAGTAAGTTTTTAAAAATCATAGAATCAAAGATTTTATAGCCAACAGGAAACTTAGAAATCACAGATTCCAAACTTCTAATTTTACAAATGAAGAAACTGAGTCCTAGAGAAGTGAAATGATTCACCCAAGATACCATCAATGACAGAGGCAGCAGTAGTATTTAGTTCTCCTCCACTAAGAAGGTGCTCATGAATGCCTAGTGAGTTTCACAGGAAGTAAATACTAGGGAAATCTCTTTGGCTTGAGTAGCTGTGGTATGGTGGAAAGATCATTGGATTTAAATCAGAAAATTTAAGTTCAAGTCCCCATTCCACTACTTAATATCTCTATTATATAGTGCTTGTCACTTAATATCTCTGAGACTCAGTTTCTCATCTGTAAAATGGAGATTATAATAATAATAATATGTGTACTGCCTAACATATAGGATTGTTGGAATCAAAGAAGATTATAAATGTGAAATGCTAGTCAGATGTAATCATGAAGAAAACAATGATTTTTTTTCCAATTAATTAAGTTTACTTCCCCATTTAATTCAGCCTCAAAGGAAATGATCATAAATCAGGAGACCCTAATTATAAGAATTTTCCACCCATCTTTTAATCAATCTATTCCCCTAGCCTCATACACTGTAATAACATAGAATGAAGCATGGCTTCAATGGAGACATTTGCTGAAATCTATAAGCTTCTCTCTGACGCAAGGAGGAATTCGAAATATCTATTCTCTCTTTGACATAACTCTTAAAGTCTCCGTTTATTGAGCTCCTCTATTTACCTTGGAAATCCTTTAAAAACATGACCCCAACCTACTTTTCCAATCTTATTATATATCACTCCCCTTCCCCATACTCTGTCATCCAGCCAAACTCACCGTCTTACTATTCCTCACACATGATTCTCCATCTTCTATTTCCATACATTTTCACTTGCTGTCCACCATGCCTAGAATGCATTCTCACCTCCCTTAAGGTGGTGTTTAAGTAACCTGCTAAAGTAACATCTTTTACACGAGGTCTTTCCAGATTCCCCTCTGCCCATGAATACCAGGGCAATGGAGAACCACATATTGGGTGTGAGATACCTGCTATAGTAAGTCAATAAGCATTTTTAAGCCTGTCAGTCCTATGAAATTATACCAGTGAAGGATATCCTTTAAACAACCCAGGAGCCCAATTGGTATACACATAATGTAGAGGATACCAGAGTATTAGGGGAACTCCTTATGGTGAATTAGGATGGGACATAGACAAGAGTTGCATTGGATGGGCAGGCATGGATGGGTTGTAGCCTGCATCAGTTTATCCTGATAGGGGCCTGAAGTTTGCAGTTTCACTCCATATGATTATCTGGTTATCATGGTTATCTCTTGGTCTGGTGTAGTTTTGGTTTATAGGAAAAAATAGTCATGTCAGTGTGCTTACTGATTAATTAGCATATTTGAATTTTTTTGGTAACTGTTTCTCCTGTGCCCACCCAATTCACTCACCCAATACACATGCTTGGCACTTAACATCTCTGAGACTCAGTTTCTCATCTGTAAAATGGAGATTATAATGATAATACTTGTACTACTTAATGTATAGGGTGGTCAAAATCAAAGAAGATTATAAATGTGAAATAGGAATACTATCTTTGCTATATTGACATGCAATTATTTGACTAGTCTTTTTTATAACATCCTTGTAATAATTGGTGCCCAGCAAAGTTCTTTGGTTTTCAGTGTTGGGCTGTCTATGGATCATGGCTTCTTTCTCTTCATCTTTCCCTAATACCTAGTACTGGGTTCTGAGCTCAAGGTGACACGGTACTGGAAAATGAACAAATACATGACAGTTTGGGGAAGTTGTTCACTTCAAAATGAACTCACATGATCTCCTTGAATTTCAGCAACTTAACATCTAAAATTTTCCACAATGACAAATGGCAAAACAAAAACTATAACAGACCGAGAGGTACCCATATGGTTATACCCATCAGGCACAAGGGATAATTTGAATGTTCACTTCTGAACTCACTTTCAGTATGTGGGGAATATGGAGTGAGACCTCAGAACTGTAGGACCCCATAAGGATAAACTCAGAATGAATCCCAAAGTAATGATTGAGCCTGGGTTTATGAATGAGCAGGGACCAGCATTCTGGTGACAGCTGTCACATTAATGGCTTTTCCACTGCCATCATCCCCACCCCTGCTGTGTAAATTACAACTATAAGATGGGGAAGCCCTCTCTGTGTCTCTCACAAGTTCCTGCCAAAAGGTAAATTTGCTCTAAAGGGAACCCAGAGGAAGTGGCATAAAGGAGGCATTTGATGGTAGGGGTTTTAGGACTGTGTTCTCCATAATGTCAAAACATCTGGTGGGTTCAACCCATTTAAGCACAGGGAGAGTAAAATAAATAATCATAATTTAGCCCCTTCTTGCCTTTCCAGTCTTCTTGTACGTCCTTCCCCTCCATGAGCTCTATGATCCAGACAGACCCACTTGCTGCCCCTCACATTCTACGTTCCCTCTCCCATTTCTGTGTTTTTCTATGGGACATGTGCATAGCTAGAATACTCTTCCTCCACACTTCCACTTCTTAGAATCCGTGGCTTTCTTCACAACTCAGCTCGAGAACCACCTTTTGCAAAAGGCCATTCCTGGTGTCCCCTTGTCACCCAATCTACTATCCTCTTTCTCTCAGAAGTCACCCTTTATCTACTTTGTATGTGTCCTGTACACATCTTTGTATCTACAGCTTGATAGATTGGACAATGTCTGAACCCACATGGAGCCAACAGTTTAATAAGGGAATGAGACACACAGAAATAACATACATCAAATAATGTATGCTAAGTGTGATGATAATTATAGAATTATGGAAATTCCTTGATGGCTGTACTGTTTCATCCTTTATTTCTCTTTGTATCCTCAGTTTTTATGTGCCAGATCACTGGTGGAATTCAGGAGACTTAACCCCTCACACTCACACAAAACCAACCAAGACACTGATGTCTGGTCCCCATGATAATAGCAGAAATACAGTTTTCAGTTTGTCTTGGTGTGACCGACTGGATTATTCAATATTATTTAACTGATTGTAGAAACATCTTATGGAGCAGACTAGGGGTAATTTGAGTTAACTTTGTCCCTCAATAGATTCATCTGGGTCCCAACTGTGAGCCTTTTAGGCAAGGGGGATATAAAGTCAGCTCCAAGACTGGTTGTAAGCTCCTGAGAATTTCCTTACTCATTGCTTTTAACCTTCTTATCAGTGATTTTAACCCACTTTCATCTCCCCCCTGATTGCTTTTTGGCCACCTTGTAAATTTCTTTTACTTAGGGATATTCAAACACATGCTTTTCTTCACTGTATTATTTATTAGAACCTTCAGGCTTTCAGTGATCTATTAGACTAACCATAGAATCACTGTCAGGACACCATGACTTAGCACAGTGCCTGGCACATAGTAGGCCCTTAATAAATTCCAACTAATCTGTTAATGGACTGAAATGTATACAAAGTGAAGAGAAAAAACTGATTGATACATTTATTTTACTCTCTTTTCAGACAATAGTTTTGGCTTGCGCATAGTCCTAAGTATTTGTTGTTGAATTTAACTGAATTTTATCCTAATGATTGACCATTCATTAACTTTCCCTAATTAACAAGGAATGTATGTAATACCCACTGTGGGCCCACTTGCCCAACTCCACTTGCATTGACAAGTAAGGTCCGCAGAGGTCAATGGCTACTCCTCTTCTCAGGTCTCCAGGAGTTTCCTCATTTCTAATATTGTAGTTCCAGAGCTCCTACCAGTATGTTTCCTATTATTAATCAACCAGTTGAACTGCATTATCTTTTCAAAATGGGATTTGCTAAGAAAGATATTGCAAAAAGATTGGTAGAAACTTCCATCAAATTGTGTTATACTATCCTCTTACACACACGTGAAATCATTGGAAAGAGCGGGCTCATATTTAGAGTACTAAGTTAGTCAAGTACTCATGTCAAGAACAAATAGAGCTGAGGGATACCTCTTGACTCATGTCCCTGAGAGTCCTTTTTCCCTTCTTGAGGTCTTCCCAATGTTTCCCTTACATGTAGCTTAATGCTAGGCTCTGACCATCGGTGCCTTTCTAAAATCTATAGCTGGACTTTCTTCAATCAATAAATCAATTAACATTTATTAAGTGCCTATTATGTGCCAGGCACTCTGCTAAGTGCTAGGGATACAAAAAGAGTCAAAAGAGGCAATATTTAAGGAGCTTACAGTCTACACTCATGAGATTTTAAACATCGGCCTACAGATACTTCCTCTGTAACTGGCCATTACCACTATGGTGGCCATGGCTATTGCCTCCAGTAGACATTGATACTAATTCTGGTTGCTGGTGAGAACTTTGATGGCACCGATAAATCTCTTGAACACACAAGGACAGTGCTTGTAAACTTCATCCCAGAATACTCATTCATCAAAGATCAAGAAGAATAAACATGAAAGAAACCAAGGCAGTGTGAGCTCACAGAAAGAAAAAAAAAAAAACAATCTCCAGATTGGGGGATATAACTTACTACCACTCCTCCACCCATCAGGCTCGCAAAAGCTCTTGCCTCTCTTGCTTCTAGGAGGCAAAGGAGATTGAGAGATTGTGAGGTCACGTCTTTTCTTTTTTTTTTTTTAATTTTATTTTTTATTTTTTTTTAATTTATTTTTGACATGTTTGGTTTTCAGCATTGATTTTCAC
>JAQQSZ010007080.1:0-13412 GCA_028646595.1 Phalanger gymnotis | reverse complement strand
AAAAAAAAGAATAGATATGATGCTGAAGTGTAGTCAAGAGGAGACAGCACATTTGGAGATGTCTGGGAAATACTGAGATGAATTCCAAGTGTATGCATGCTCTTCTTGTTGTTCTGGGTTTTTTTTTAGTTGATATATTTGACTTCTAAAATGCAGTATTTGAAATAAAAATCATCAACATTTTAGATAATGCAAAAGAGTAATCAGTGGAAACTTAAAAGGAAAGAACTGGAAACTAGGAGTGAAAATATTGAAAAAAAAAATGACAATTACCCTAACATGGTGATTCAGGTTAGTTTGTGAATTACAACATGGTTTAGAACAACTATTATTTTTTTCAACTAATCAACCATTAATGCAATTATATAGTAGGAATAATACAGAATGTTCCATAGTCGTCATTATTTCATGAAATGGTCAGAAGATAAGGTGACTCATTTGAATATTCACCTTCTGATTTCACCAAAGTACGCTAAGAAATACAATAAATTATTTTTATAAAATAAAAATATTTTGAAAGTAAAATAATATTTAAAAGCTATAGACTTGGAAACAAAATTGTGTTTTTATTTCTTTCAATAAAGAGTGGCATCTTCTGTACTCTTTCAATGATTAAGATGAGATTTAGACTTTGAATCAGAAGTCCTTAGTTCATTTCTTAATTCTGTCACTTAACTAGTTCAGATGTTACCGTTGTCAAATTACTCAATTTCTCTAAGCTTTCATTTCCCAATATGAAAAATGGGGACAGTGTCATTTTCATTAACTATTTCACAACATTTTTGTGAGGACCACATCAGATAATGCAGAGGTAGTCCATAATAAATGTTGACCAATATAAAAATTGCCAGCTTTACTGCTACATCAGGAAAGGTTTTAAAGAAACTCTTTGGTGAGTTAGATTAGGACTTATCCAAATTTACGTGATGTGAAATTAATTATAAAATTCTGCGGATGGATAATTTCTCCCCACACATCCATGCCAACCATGCTATAGAAGTTAATGCTTTCTTAATACAGTATTGCTGTTATAAAAAATTCAAGGCAGTCATTAACTGTCTCTAAAATTTTGTATGGATTTATTGCTTAATTAGAATTTTACCTTTACTTGACAGGGGTTATTGAGTACAGCTTATACTCCTGTAAAGCCAGAACGAAATCTAACTAATGTTTTACATGGCTTCATATTAAAATGCACCATAACCAGGCAATAAAATGTATTAATTCACCTCAGAGAATTCTCAATTTATCATATCTTTCAAGCAGTTGGTGAGATGTATATTCAAATAGTGAGTTATTTCCCATAGTAGAGCAAAAAACACCACCTATACCAAGAAACTTGTTTATCTCTATCCAATTATGTTATAAAAGTGGTGAGTATATAAATATATATATGTATATACATATATGTTTCTCAAACAATATCGTTGTAAATGATATTTAAACACAGGGGTGTGGTGGCTAAGAAGGAAAAACCTCAAATCACAAGAAGAATGAACCATCTGGAAGTGAGGAAATCTTCAAGTACTTATGTATCTTGACACTATAGAGTTTCAGGAATGAGATGAATATTAACGAGGCTTGGTAAAAATATTTGTCATATAGAACTATGGTTAACCACTGACATTTTAAAATAATGTAGCAAAAGCTGAAGAAGCCATATCATTTTGGAATCCTAAACTGGCTCTCCAAAAATTTTAATAATCTAAAAAGATGTCACAGAAACTTTAACCTAAAATGAGACAATCTCCATCTTTGTAAAGGTGGCTTGGCACTTTGGTTGAAGTATTGGATTTGGGTTCAAGATTGTCATTAATGTTTATTTGCTGTATGACCCTGAGGTAAGTCACAATGTTCATTACATGTAAAATAATGGAGTTGGTTTAGATGGTCTCTAAGGCATCCTTTTCAGCTCTCAGTTTTTGATCCCATAAATGAAGATGTTTTAGCTATATCTGTGAAAATCCTTTTTTTACTTTTAGGCAGGATATCGGAATCACTTGAGCAGCAAGATAGAGGACTAGTCATTTTCTCTAGGCCCAGCTAATTATCAAAATTCTGTGCCCCAACCCCAAAGAGGAAGTATGCTCCAGAGGAAGAAATATTATAGCTGAATACCCAGGACAAGAAATCAAGAAGCCAATGTATGAATTATGAATTAATAGCAGAGAACTGCTATGTTGCACATAATGAATTGCTCAGCACCATCCTCTACCTGCATCTATGTTCCATCAGGGGCTACAAACCTATTGACGGACTTGTACTTTGGGACCTTCTCAGAGATTTCCATCTTGCTTCAGAGTCTCTGTCAATGCACCTCACCACTGCTCTCGTTACATTTTTCTATTATAACAATATTGATGGCAACAATCACCTCAAGAAGGAGGATGTTATAGGAGAATGATTAGTTCTTCTGTTACTTGGAATGATTCCTTGCTTAGGAAATCCTATAGCTGAAGAAGTTCTGCCTAGAACACCCAATCTTGTCCTGTTCATCCATCACCCTTCAAATTGGTAGATGGTAATTCATTCAAGAAACTAGGTAAGCAGTTACACATAGATGGCTGAACCAAGACTGAAAGAAAAATGAAATCAACTGAGATTACTCTAGTCTCCTCAGAGGCTACTTAGAGAAGGAACCAAGGTTGGTGAAAATTTATTTCCCATGTGATTGGAGGCTGAAATCCTGTTGTAATACAACTACAGAGATAAGCTTTTCCACAATGGGTAAGGAGTCAGAAAATGAATGGCAGGGAATATAAAGGGAAAAACACTAAATCATCAAAGATTTCTGGTAGAATAAAATTCATTAAAATCCTACAGAACAACAGATAAATCAATAGAGAAGGTATTCAAATTAGAGTAAGCTCCTTACAGATGTGGACATTATTTTGCCTCTTGTATCCCCAGCAATTTGCCAAGTTCCTGGTATGTAGTAGGCATTTAATGAATGTTTATCGATTGATTGATTGAGTAACAACAGACTCAAAAGTTTACAAACATTTCTAAATAAATATTTCAAACCAAAGGCACCTGAACCAACATTGATGAAGCACAGAACCCCATGGATTCCTAAGAGTTCATGGAACCACTCTAGGAAATCCTAACATTATTCAAAAGATTTAAAAGAACCTTAAAAAATTAGACATGAATAAATAGCAGAATTTATGTCCTGTGAAGCAAAAAAAAATTTTTAGCAAATTAGAAAAACAAACAAACCTGAATCCATTGTGGTATTATTCTAAGGAAGTCAAAGAAAAAGTAAAAAATTGGGAATGTAAATATACTGGAATAAAGGATGATATGGAGAACAAACAAATCCTAAAGCAACAATTTTACAAGAACACATGATCAGTCTAAAATAAGAGCTATTGATATTGAAGATAGAATATGAGACAACTTAAGGCTCACAGTTTTCCTCACCCCATATTGGTAAATGGAAGAAAAAAACTAGCAAATTAACTTAGATTTAGATATGCCAGAGTCAGACGAATAAACTTCTTTGGTACCATTCCTAATAAAGCTAACTCATTTATTCCTAAATATACTAATTTTGAGTATCTTGACAAGTTTAGTGGATTTAACCTTTCAGGAAAGCATGTTCTTACAACAACAGGATGAACCATGTAGTTATTTGAACTCCTTTTTCATTTATAATATATTTGAAGCTCAAGGTCAACAAGAAAGCCAGTGCCTGAATGGGAAAAACAAACAGACAAACAAAAAACGAAGAAAAAATAAAACCTTAAAATCCATGATTATATGTTCCATTCTCACTACTAGGACAACATTATCAGCCTTATTAATATTTTCCAAATGTCAACAAATTGATGAACTCTAGAATGCCTACCGGGATCAATCCTTCATTCGTATCACCTTATAATTATAGACATAGAGGGAAGTTAAATATAATTTTAGGAGCTTATTAGTACAAAGTGCAGCATAGTGGATAAGGGTTTGTTGGATTTGGAGTGAGGATAACCTTGGCTCAA
The DNA here is from genome assembly GCA_028646595.1 of Phalanger gymnotis. Classification (NCBI taxonomy): domain Eukaryota; kingdom Metazoa; phylum Chordata; class Mammalia; order Diprotodontia; family Phalangeridae; genus Phalanger; species Phalanger gymnotis. The sequence continues at coordinate 9,420 of JAQQSZ010007080.1, read as the reverse complement.
ATTTTCCCTTTAAAATTACTAGATGTTTTGACAAATGACTTGCCTCTGAGCCTGTTTTCTTCACCTGAAAAAGCTGATTAAGGTTTAGGAAGATAATGTAAGCAGGACTTTCAGTAATTAATCTCAATAGAATCAAGACATTATTTTCAAAGTTATTTTAAAAACTTCTTGAGAATAGGGACTCTTTTCTTTTATATTTTATTTTTTCCAATTACAGCTAAAATATTTTTACCATTTGTATTTTTCCTCTGTGTGTGTGTGTGTGTATGTGTGTGTGTGTGTGTGTGTGTGTGTGTGTGTGTGTGTACGGTGTCCGGTCTATGCTTTCTTTCACAGCATCGACTAATATATGCAATTGTGGAAAACAAGTGTACATATTAGTCATGCTGTAAAAGAAAACACAGACCAAAAAAAGTGAGAAAAATGAAAATAAATAAGTATGGTTCTGCTCTCTTCATTTTGTATCAGTTGGTGTCTTTCCAGGTTTTTCTGAAAGTATCTTTGTCATTCCTTATAACACAATAGTAGCCCATTGCAATAATATGCCACAACTTTTTCAGCCATTCCCCAATTGATGGTCATCCCCTCAGTTTCCAAATCTTTGTCACCACAAAAAGAGCCGCTATAAATTATTTTGTACATATAGGCCCCTGTCTTTTTTTAATGTCTTTGGGATACAGAAGTAGTATTACTGCGTTGAAGGGTATACCCAGTTTTATAGTTGTTTGGGCATAGTTCTAAATTGCTCTCTAGAATGGTTGAATCGGTTCACAAGTCCACCAAGAGTGCATTAATGTCTCAATTTTCCCACATCCCCTTCAACATTTGCCATTTTCCTTTTCTGTCATATTAGTTAATCTGATCGGTGTTAGGTGGGAGCAGAGTTGTTTTAATTTGCATTTCTCAAATCAGCAGTGATTTAGAGCATTTTTGCCTATGACTATGGATAGCATTGTTTGCTTTGTCATATGAAAACTGGCTATTTATATCCTTTCACCATTGTTCAATTGGAGGTTAACCTGAATTCTTATAAATTTGACTCAATTCTCTACATAATTGAGAAAGACCTTTATCAGAGAAATTTTCTGTAAATTTTTTCACAATTCTGATTACTGTATATTTCCCTCCATTCTATTTTCCCTTTTTCCTTCTTTCTTTCTCTCCTTTCAGCCTATACCTCTCCAAAAATCTTTTACTTCTCATGACTGCCTCCTCCAATCCACCTTCCCATTTATCAGACTCCTGTTTTATTATTTCTTTCTCCTCCTACTTCCCTATGGGGTAAGGTAGAATTTTATACCCATCTGAGTATTTATGTTATTCTCTCTTTGTGCCAATTAAATAAGAGAAAGGTTCAAGTATTGCCCACTGCTTCACAATCTTCTCCCACACTTCTTTCATGCCTCTTTTATGTGAGAGAATTTACCTGCATTCTACCTCTCTCCCCTTCTCTCCATGAAACCTTTTTTGTCACTCCTTAATTTTGGGAGGGACATCATCTCATCATAGACAAGTCACAGTGTGTGTGTGTGTGTATATAGAATTAAGTTAATTTAAATCAAAGTTTTTGTTGATAATTTTGCCCTTGAACTAATTTATCACCAAATAGAGTCAATAATAAATCATGATAATATTTGTCATTTATATAGTCCTATCAGTTTGCAAAGAACTTTACCCACATCTTAAATATTTACTACAGGTATTTTTAATCAGCTTTTTCAGATGAAGAAACCAGGCTCAGAGGCAAGTGATTTGTCAAAACATCTAGTAATTTTAAAGGGAAAATTTGAGCCAAGGTTATCCTCACTCCAAATCCAACAAACCCTTAGCCATTATGCTGCACTACCTAGACTCATGGTTGTAAATAATAATAGCAATTTTCTAGAGGAATCTAGGACATTAGAAAAGAAAGATGAAGTTATTCATCCATCTATCCATTTAGTCATTTAACTAAAAACTATCTGTTGAATGTGTTCCTGTACACAGGTAACATTGTTCTGGTTTTAGCAGTACATATTCTATATCACTATTATGGGAGGTGGATAATTCTAGAGGATGGAATTTGCCCTGAACATCCAGAAATATAGCAGAGTGCATATAATGCTATAGTAGAACACTGAATTTAGAGCTCACTAAGTAAACATTCATTAAATGGCTATGATGTCCTGAGTGCTGGGTGTACAAGGGCTCTGAGGATACAAGTCCACTGTACTAAGTGCTGTGGATACAAAGAAGGCAAAAGAGAGTCCATCCTTCAATAACTAACTCTGTTAGTTATTGATCAGCTCAGTGACTTCAGGCAAGTTATTTAACCTTTCTGAGCCTCTGTTTACTTACATATGGAAATCAAAAGATCTGATAAGACTCTTTCTAGCTCTGAATCCATGGTCTTAACATTGAATCTTATCTAAGTGGAATTGTATAACTCATTTAATTTATTATGATAACATCTAGTATACTTTCTAAAATGACTGTGTATATCTTATTGACTTCAGTTAAAATTTCATATTTTTTATTTTCATAGGTTTTTTTGGAGATGTTCTGCTATGATGACAAAGTAATACATATTTGTCATTGGTCCATGATATTAATTCAACTCAATTACATTTGATTTATGCTTTTGGAGTTCCTGAAAAATCCTTTCCTATTTGCACCAAGCAAAAACTATTATAACAAAATAAAATGAAAACAAAAATACCACAACACCCATACAGAGAACAAAGTTCCAGCTCCCCACCACAGCCATGTTTTCATTACAGTTGTGTTAAATTGCTTGGTCAAAGGGTAACCTATTTTAATCCTTTCTCCCCAAATCCTAAAGCACTTTGAAAAGTTTTAGTGGGTTCAAATAAGTATTTCAAAATGGTTTCCTATCAAAAATAATTTGTAGTTTATTGTAGAAACTAGTGAGGAAATTTACTAAGAAAGTAGATTGAAAGCAAACAATTGGTGTCTTCCAAGCTCCTGATTTCTTTGACCAAGTCATTTTTTTTCTCTTGAAGGGAATATAAATGTCAAATTGGTCTAAAAGCCTAGCTAAGAAAATTATCTTCCTGAAGAGAGTAATCTTCAAAAGCAAAAAGCAAACTTTCTCATACACAGCCACCTCTCTGGTGCCCCTGATTCCATTAAAAAGAGATACTGGATAGTAACCTCTGTTTAGGGATGTCTCATAATAAAAGAGGAGAGCTTAGAATATAACAGGATAGGAATCTTGCTGGCATTTTTGTTGGCAAGCACTGACACAATGGAGAAACTGAGGCATTAGATATTATGTACACACTTGTCAAATGGAATGAAATCTTCGTTGACTTTTTTTTAAATTAATACACAGAGGAGATATTTGTGTATTTTGGAATTCCAGGCATCCATACAATCATAAAATGTGAGAACTGTAAGGAACATAGAGAATCATATAAATTAACCCTCCCCCCTCTTTTTTTTAACAAATCAATAAACTGATCTCAAAGAAGTTAAATGTTTTGCTTCCAGTCACTCAGCTCACTGTCAATGTCAGACTAAAACATTATGACTTAGGAGCAGTGCTTTTTCTACAACCTAACACTGAAATGATCCTAAACCATTTTAAAATGAAAATCAGTATGTCATTCTTTCATAATTCATCTCATTAATTTGACAGTATAGAATATCATTAAATTATCCCTATGTTGGTGAGAAAATAGGACATAATTGAATGTAACTGGTCTATGTCACAGTTTGTTTTATATATTTCTATATCATTTTATCAATCAACATTTATGAATCGATAACTTTTTTATAGGACATTGTGGTATTAATGGTAACTAGTAATAATATTGTTTGTGATTCATTAGAAATATTCTTGCCAGAGAGGGCTTATAGAGAGGAGCAGGAAAGATGAAGGACATTTAGGAAGCTATTGCAATGGTATAGATGAGATTTAATGAAGGCCTGAAGTAGGGTGGTAGTCAAGTAAAGGTAGAGAAAGGGGTAAGTAAGTGGAAAAGATGTCATGAAAGTATAATTGATGCTATTTGACAACTGATTGGATATGGATGGTGTCGTGTAAATGATTAGTTGTTTGACACTGGGCAAACCTCAACTTCTTAGGCCCATATTGTTTTTACTTTACAACATGAACGAACTAAATTACATGACTCCTAAAGTCCTATACAGTTTTTTTATTCAAAATTTGGGTGTATTTTCTAAGTTTGTAAACATGGCCAGTGAGCAAATCTTTGCAAAAGTTATTTTCTTTTCAATGTCACTTTGTCCAAAAGTAGCAAAGACAAAAGATGTGTATTTCTTACCAGGAAGAACTTGCTAGAAGAATTTGAGGCATATAGAAAGTTAGAGTCCAGGCATGGTGAGGAACACCTTTACTTGCTCCTGGGAAGGCTTACATTAGTGGGTTGCTCGAATTTGGCTGTTCTGAGTTGAAGTGGACTAAAGCCTATAAGACAGCAGTACTATTTCCCTTACTAATATTTAGGTGCCCACCATTTTGCTTAAGAAGGGGAACATGCTTGCAGGTTAGAAAAGAAGCTGCTATTCTTCTACATTGGTGAGATAGGAAGACCCAATAGCAAAACAAATAGGCAAGCACATTCATATACACTCATGCATACATAAATTTATATACACATACATCCATACATATATGAAAATTAAGAAGTATTCGAGGAGCAGTATTACTCATGGAGTTTTGTTGTTGCTATATCTATAGTTATATGTGTGTGCCTGCTATGTATATGCATTTATGTGCATACCATAACATAGCATAACATAATATAACAAACAGCCTCACAAATATGTGACCATACAGAAGGTATGTGTGTGTGTATTAGGGATGAGAAAGGTAGAGTAGAAGAATGACATATCTCATCATTTCTTTCTGTTTGCTTTAAAAGTATGTCATTTCTGTAGTTAAAATGATACCATATCCACAATAGGTCACCCATAAATTTATGACTTTATCCTTTGCTTTTTGCTGAAGGTTCATTAACACCAGTGTTTCGTAAGGCAAATCCAAGATTGTCCAAGATAATTTATGGAATATCAATCAATAAACTTTGATTAAGTACCTCTCATATGCCAGAAGATACAAAGACAAAAGTCAAATTAATTTACATTCCACTTGGGAATAAAATGGACATTTTTAAACATGAAAGAAATTTATATATTGTAAAGAGAAGGTGATGGAAGAAATGCTAACGGAGAGAGGTGAGGAAGGCTTCTTGTAGGAGGTGTTGTTGGAGCTGAGCAGGAACTAAATTGAAGCTTAGGTGAGAGAGCCCTGGAGGCCTAGATGTTGGGAACCTGGTGTAACAACAGTGTTGCTAGCAGCTGCTGTGGGGGTGTAAGACCCAACAAGACCAGTAGCAAGAGCTAACAGAAGGGCTTCTAGCACAGGTTCTTTGATCCCTTTATTAATAAAAACAACTTTAAGGGATTAGCAATCTCAATTTAATCAAACATACGTATATCATTCACTTAGTTCAGGGGGAAAAGCCAGCACCTTGGACTTCAGAGCAAATACAAATAGAAATTACAAAAAGAAAATATCAACAAATCAAATCACGCAAACCAGGAGACAGGCTTCTAGCTTTCTGTTCAACATCTCAGCACATAGTTACCAGGGAAGCATCAACATCTGGGTTTTCAAGCAGGGAAGGGGGGGGGTACTCTTAGCAATGGCTGCCCAGAGTGTCTCCTCTAGTCAAATCACAGGATACTCTTTCAGTGAGTGAAAGCCCCAAACAAAATGCTAACCTCTGAGTTTATATACCCTTCTCAGGGCCCAAAGGCTTCATACCTAATCAGCAAAAGGGTGTGGGCCTAGGGCTTAGCACCTACTAAGACTTAATGAAAGGCACTTGATTACTTTAGCATTCTCGAAGAGAAAACAATAAAAAAAATTCCCACACTGCTTAATATTACACCTGGATAAGTGGAAAATATAGAAAGAGGAACTGAAACATCATTAAACAATATTGATAGCCCACCATCCCTTTTTACTTCCCCAGCTAAATGCTGATTCTTAAAATTGGAAAAAATCCTATTTTATGCAAATCAACTTTACTAGGTTCTTCTTTACTCTGGTACCATTTGGTTGCCTTGAAGTCCTAGGGATGCATCCACGAAACATCTACTCATATAAGGAGACTGCTATAGTCTCCTTTGCCTTCTAGCCTTCAAACAGTCTTTCTCCCAACTAAATTAAGTCCTGTTTTTGATTTCTAATAAAACTGTAAGAAACCAGCATGAGAGAGTCCCTACAAGTCACTGGAGACATCAAGTGACAGATGGAAGCAGTTTATCTCTAAATCTGTGTGAAAATATTCTAGGGAGTAGGTAGTAATTATGGATTTATATTAAGTTTTTCATTGAGAAAGGGCAAAAGGGAAAAAAAGTAAACATATGAGTTTGGATTATTTCTAACCTTTTTTTGTCTTTCTCTGTTTCTTAAGCTCTGGAAACTCTAACTTCACCATCTGAGCCTCATTTCTTCTCTGTCTTGTTTGATCATTCATCATTGTACTAATTACCTTTTAAAATTCCCTACAGAAGTTGTGTGTGTGTGTGTGTGTGTGTATGTGTAATATTGTTTTTTTTGGGGGGGGGGCACCTGAGGATATGAACCTTGGGGACATTCTTCCTGAAATATGTATGAGGAAGTATTTAGCAAAATCATGTAACAGAGAAAATGCACTGAATATGACCAATCATTAAATAAATCACATAATTAGCACTTGTGTAGCACCTATTATGTACTATTATATAATATTATCTTATTTAATCCTTACAAAAACCTTATGAGGTGCTATAGTTACCCCTATTTTACATATAAACAAGCTTAGGAAGATAGGGGTTAAACAACTTGCCTAAAGTCATACCACCAAAAAGTGTCTGAGGCTGGATTTGAATTCAGGTTCTCCTGTCTCTAGGCCCAGCGATTTGGCCACCATAACATCTAGCTTCTGGGTCTTCTGTTTGGGTTTTGGAATGTGCATTAGATTCTTTAATCTATAAGGAAGCTATTGACATATTAAGAAAATACAATATTTAGTTCTTGTCTCCTGAAGTATGGTGAAAGAGAATACTGGGCCTGGAAAATTTGGGTTAAAGTCTTTATTCTTTAATTTGCTAGCTGAGTAATTTTGAGCAATTCATTTAGGCTCTCTACTTCATTAGCTTTCATTTTAAAATCATGGGATAAAATCATCACAGAATGTCAGAGTTAATGATGACATTGAGGAAGATTGGCAGCCCTATAGTCTCAGTTTAATGCAGGTCAAGTTCCATTGTCCCACATCTAATATATGTTAGTGGTAGGACTTGAACTCAGATCTTCCTGATTCCTAGGATTGTAGTCTTTCTGTATGTCACTTTTGACAATAGTTAACATTTACTAAATACTGTTGATATGGATGATAGACACTATATATATTTTCAGTAGTATTTAGGAGATTATAACAGTTATGAATGATGTACTAGCCTTATAGAGGTTCATCTCCCCCATTAGAATGTCAACTCCTTTAAAATAGGGACTGTCACTTTCTATTTGTATTCCCAGCATTTGACACAGTGCTTTATATCTGGTAAGGACTTCCTGAATGTTTTTTTTTCATTCATTCATTTAATCCTTCTTTCTACAATTGCTTAAATAAAGGAAAATTACTCCATCAAAAAGCTCTGATTAGGACAATTTTTGATTGCTGTAACAACAATGCAACCTGCTGCTACTGTGGCTGCATAAGACCAATAACACCAGCACACAGGAGGGCTGCTAGCACAGGGTCTTTGATCTGCTTTTCTAAGAAAATAAACTTTAAGAGGTTTACAATCTCACTTTAATTAAATATACATATATCATTCACTTAGTTCATGGGAAAAAGTCAGCACCATGAACTTCAGAGAAAACACAAACAGAAATTACAAGCAGAAATTATATAAACAGAACAAAATGAAACCAATCCACAGGCAGGCTTCTAGCTCTCTGTCCAAGACATTGCATACATAGTTACTAGAGAGAGAAGCACCAATATTTGGGTGGTTCAAAGCTGGAGGAGCCCTTAATGGGTACCTAGAGTCTCATCTGGTCAAATCACACAACACTTTTCTAGTGAGTGAACCTCAAAGCAAAATGCTAACTTCAGAGTATATATGCACTTCATCAGGGTCAGAGGGCATCACAATCATGTGATTCAAACTTATGTGACGTAGGCCTTCCCAAGACTTAAGCAGGTCATCAAAGACTACTGACTCAGTCAAAGACTCTTGATTGAAACAAAGGCAACACTCAAAGGCACTTGATTGCCTTAGTGCTGAGAAGCACTCCAAAACAAAAGACAGCAAAAAGTCCCACCCTGCTTGCCATTACAATTACTTCCCTGAAAAGGATATCACTAATACAGATACACTCTCCACTGTTGGACTTTGTGTACCATACATGCCTTCTAATCAAAATTAATTCTTATTTTATATCCTCCAATACATTTTCAGAGACTCATAGAATTTGAGATTTTGAAGAGACCTTAGCAGTTATCTAGTCAATTCCACATGAAAAAGGAATCTATTATATCTGTCAAGTAGCCATCCTCTCCCTGAAGTCTTCCATGGAGGAGAAGGCCAGTCTTGTATGGAGCATAGATTTCTATAATGTACTGGAAACCTTTTTCCAAGTTTGCTTCTTTATTTTTATTTTTTACATATCATGGTTACCCATGTAATCCTCAGACTATCCAACTGTCTGTCTATTATCCCTTGCTCTTGATATATAAATGGCTCAACTCCTTTTCCAGTCATATTTTCCCTGATGATATCTTTATTTCATTTCTTGTATATAGGTCATCATTGATAAAATCCCTTTACAAACTTGAAGTGCTATATAAATGTGAGATACACTATGCTAGTCTGCTAATTGATACCATATGGTTCTCCATTATCCTCTAGGACACCCACCACCTTGATTCTTTAGAATCGTGGTGTTCAATGATTCACAGTCACATATGAGAATGTGGACTGTGGATGTTAAAAAGATGGGTTTTTGTATGTGTGCATCAGAGAGTAGCTTGATGCCTTATTAATATAACAATAATAATAATAATAAGTAGAAATTTATGTGCTCCTTTAGGGTTTACTCAATATGTGTATAGCTGATTCTCAGTCTATCCAGATAACTGCTGTTCACTATAGAATATGTTACGGTGGGGACACACACAAAAATTGCACACTGTCATAGGAACCCTGTGTTTAATACCATATGATAGTCAAAATTAATCTATTTATTCAACTCTTTCTTCCTTCTCTGGAACTGCCTTTCTTCATCTGTTATATAGTTGTTAGCCAATCAAGAAGTAGTTACTAGGCATTTACAATGTACCAGGCACTATACTGAACTCTAGGGATGTAATAATATATATGTATATGCATATAGGC
>JAQQSZ010007079.1:0-13412 GCA_028646595.1 Phalanger gymnotis | reverse complement strand
TCTCAAATGCTGTTAAAGTCTCCATTCACCATGTTTTAAGCATGTGCTGTGCTTTCCCATTTCTGTGCCTTTGCTCAGGCCCCTCTCAACCCTCCAGGCTTCAATTTAATTCAATAAATATTTATTAAGGACCTGCTACCAATCAACAAGCATTTATCAGCCACAGTTATGCCCTGAGATTCCTTAAGGTAGAAAATCCAAACAAAACCATTCCTACTCCAGCAGTCAGAATAAAGAGCCATTGGCCAAGTCCCTAAATGTGCTCAGTGGTCCAGCTAAACTAGCTTGCTTTCAGTTATCCTTCTTCCATGCCTTTGCTCAGGTCATCCTTCATACCTGGAATGCTTTCTCTTCTCCTGGCCACCTCTTGGAACTCCTAGTTCTTTTTGAAGATGTTGCAACAATTCAGCTAGCAGCTGCTGTCGGGGTGAAAGGCCAACACAAGCCCAAAACCAAGAATGTTGCCAGCATAGGTTTTTTTTGATCTGCTTTACTAAGGAAAGTAACGGGGTTAGCAATCGTTTCAATCCAGTATACAAGTACCATTCACTTAGGTCAGGGGAAAAAGCCAGCACCCTGAACTTCAGAGAAAATACAAACAAATTACAAAGACACATTATAAACAGAGCAAATATAATTCATAGTTACCAAGAAGCCGTCAACATCTAGGTGGATGAGCTGGGAAGCTCTTACAGCAGCTGCCCAGAGTCCCATGCCAATACTCCTCCAGGAGTGAGAGCCTCTAGCAAATAGCTCTGTTCTCTTTTTATACAGTATTTGGACATCATCAAATGTCATCTGAGTGACCAGAACTTAGGCACCTACTATTGGCTCTAGTCTTAGCAACTCTCTTTAGGACCCTGAGGGCTTCATGCCCACATCAGCTTAGCACCTTGTAGATAGGGGTTTGGGCCTGGGGCTTTGCATCTTGTAAGTCTCAATCAAAGATACTTAATTAATTTAGCATTCTAAAACAGTAAAAAAGCACCAACTTAATTAATATTACAGAGGCTTAGCTCCAAGGCTATCTCCTACCTGATGGCCTTTTATGATTTCCCTTGTCATACCCCCCATATTCTCCCACCCATCACCCAGTATGTACTTTGTTTACAACCTGTCTTTAATTTTCTGGTAATACAGTGTATCCCCACAATAGTAGTTACATTCAGAGAAATGAAATATTAATGACATTTTTTTTTGCCGTCACTCACCCCACATTGTCTAGTACTGTGCTGTGTACATCGAAGGGGCCCAACAGAGGCTTCTGGGTCGATCAAAAAATGTCAGCTTTCACCTTCCACGTTTCTCTAGAGCTTTACAAATTATACATTTACAAAAGTTAATTAGCATTACAAACCATTTCCATATCCATGACCTCATTGAATCTTCACATTAAAAAAAAATTCTTGACATTGAGTCACAATTTATTACTTTATAACTTCCATCTACTTACTGGCTCTTCTTTCTTGGGCCAAGCAGCACAAGACTAGTACCCCTCCATGGGACAGCCTCTCACATGCTATAGACAGCTCGCATTTATCCATTGAGCCTCCTCAGGTCCACTAACCTTTCTTTTGTGCCTTAGTCTTCAGTCACCTGACAACCTTTGATACCCTTCTTGGGATAGATTCTCTGTTGCCAATATCCTTCCCAACATGCCCAGAGAATTAATATGTATCCCAAAGGTTCAAATATTCCTGTGCTTGAGTGACATCTGCCTTAATAGTAAAATAATACATCTTAGTGCTAAGTGATAAGTAGTCGTCAGGTGTTCACTCATTAAAAAAGGCTGTTGCCTGCCACACATAAGAAGTGTTATAAGAGCTCACTAAACTGTATGTAGCATGATCCATAAAGGGGACAATTTGAAGACTCTGGGTTCAGGGACATCTAGTCCTCAACAGTTTCTAGAACAGGAGGTACTGACCAGGCCTCAATAAAGCTTCTTGTGATTTTAAAAGATTCAACCTGCCACAAATTTCATCCTGATGTATTAAAAATATGCAATGTCCTCCAGAGTCACTTCCACTGTATGTGGATTGTTGGATTGGAGTCATCAGAAGGCATCTGATTATTTCTTTCCTCAGGTTCTAGGGGGCAATGCTTGTCACACAGAAGCCCCTATCAGTGTATTTATCACTGATCACCAGCCAATAGACTAACTTGTCTTTTACAAAAGGTATTTGCTAAGAAGATATATTAAGAATAATTGTTAATCAGTCAATAAACATTTATTAAGGGCTAGAAACTGTTCCAGATACGGTGCTAAGATTTTGGGATAGAATAGAGTGAAAAGATAGTCCTTGCTTTCAAGGAGTTCACAAACCAATGGGAGAGGTAACAACTAGAAAACTAATATGTACAAGTATGCTAAAGACAGACTAAATAAATAATAACAAAATTAACAGAGAGAAGAATTGAGAGGTTGGAAAAGGACTCCTTTAATAGTTGGAATTTTATTTGAAATTTAAAGGAAGACAATAGCTGGAGATGAGGAAGAAGAACATGCCAGGCATGGGCGATAGCCAGAGAAAATATTTGAAGTTACAGAGGGAGTATGGTGGCGGTGGAACAGCCAGAAAGTTAGTTTTCCTGGATCAAAGAATGTGTGATAAAGGCTAAGGTGTAAGGATACTGGAAAGGTAAGATGGTGCTAGGTTACAAAGGAATTTGAACATCAAACAGAAGATTTTATATTAAATTCTGGAGTTGATTGGGTGCCACTTTAGTTTATTGAGGAAGGATATGACATTGTGGGACCTAAACTTTAGAAAAATCACTTTGGTGACTAAATAGAGGGTAGATTGGAGTAAGGAGAGACTTGAGGCAGGTAGACTCATGAGTCCTATTGCAATAGTCCAGGCATTGGGGTCAGTGTCAGAGGGTAGAAGGGGACCTATCCAAGAGATGTTGCAAAAGTGAAAATGGCAGGCCTTAGAAACAGCTTATATATGAGAGATTAGGTGAAAGACAGTGAGCAGTCAAAGATTACTTCTAGGTTGTGAGCCTGAGGGGCAAGAGGATGTTTTTGCCTTCTATACTAACAGGGAAGGTAGTACAAGGAGGAAGGTTTAGGGGAAAAGATCATGAGTTCAGTTTGGACATGTTCAGTTTGACAACTACTGGACATACAGTTCACGATGTCTGGAAAGTTGTTGGAAATGAAATATTGAAAATACAAACTGGTATGAAACATTCCCCCTAAATCACAATCTCTTCTTTTGCCCACAAAATCCTTGGGAAAGTGGACTGAAATTTAAAATCCAATGGTAATGAATTACACGTGCACGGATAGCAAAGGGGATGACTCACAACTCCAGTTTACTGGAAAACTTTCTTTGAGTCCATAAGCAACATTTTCCCCTAGTAAAAGAGGTTGTGCTCTTTGAAGCTGCTTCCTACTTTGGGTGGCTATCTAGCTCCATCCATCCATACCCCTGTTTACTCATGTTTGTCCATGTCGCGTCTCTCTGTATAGCTTCTCCTCTTTCTGGTGACCACCTATTTGTCCTCAGTATGTCTCTATGTTAGATGACTTGTCTCCTCCCAGTCCCTTCTCTCTGATGATGTAGTTACTGGAGAGAAGGAAAGGGAATTTCTCTCTGGGCTCGTTCTCTACTTTCCATTCCCATACTGGCCTCAGATATAGAAGCATCTGCTTCTCTAAGGAATTCCTGAGTCTTAAATTACTTATTACTCAATTGATTTTTTCATGGACTGAATTCATCAACAGACTAATTGCTCTTTTTATAAGAGGTGTGCCTTGATATTCTTACCCAATCACAAGACATTGCTTATGTGATATCATCTGCCTCTCATCCAATTACCAGCATCCTATGATCATTTCAAATTGATTTAGGGTATGCCCACACGTTGCGATGAGGTTATAGGGAAATGCCTTAACACATATTTAATTTTGTTAATTGGTTGATTAACCAGCACAAATGTCCCTAAAAGGCATACAGACTTAGCCTCCAGGCTTCAGTCTAGATTATTTCCATGCCTTTCATAATTATCATATTTCTTCAATTTCTCATTTTCTTTACATCAACAAGAGACTAAAAGGGTTTTAAAAGGACATATAGTCTCTTGTTAATTCTGCTGTCACCCTTCTGATACCTCTTTCTTCATATCAGAACCCTGCTCAAGGGCCGACAGTTTCTTACAATTGTGAAAAATGATCTCTTTTGCTTCTAATTTCATCATGGCGCCTGTCTCAATTTCTTCTTTGCTGTCATTACATTGTCTCTTACATTGTAGTTGTTTGTGTACATTTCATGTCACTGTATTAGATTGTGAGCTTCTTGGGGGTTGGCATTGTTTTACTTTTCACCTTTGCACCTGAATATGGAGAGTCATCACACTCCACATATAGTAGCCATTTAATGATTTGTAAAAATTATTCGCTGAACTAAATGTCCAGTTGAAATTCATTCATTTGACTTTCCAATCCCCACTTCGAAAGCTAAACTTATCCAGGCTTCCAACATTATCCATCACGGTGATATGGCCAAGAGTAAAGATTAACCCTAAATTCATGCTAACTAGACTAACCCTAAATTCCCGCCCTCAATAAACCATAAATCCTCTGCCAAATCATTTAATTCCCCTGATCTTCAGCTTCCTCATCTATAAAAGGAAGAAATTGGACCAGGTGACTCAAAATCTCTCCCAGCTGGGAAAGCCTAGGCATATAGCACAAACAGCACTATTCCTATTTTATAGATTGAGAAACTGAGGTTCAAAGAGCTACTGATTTGTTCTGCATCAAGCAGATAGTTAAGAATCAGAGGCAGGATCCCACAGGACTGCTCTCTCTGAATTGAGCCCTCTTTCCATTACCTTTTGCTCGGTTTCATCTTTAAGTCCTTCCCAGTATTCCTCCCATTTTGACAAATTGCTCTCCTAATGCCCCCCCACCATCCTTTTTCCTACCTCCTTACTTTAGCTCACATTGTTCTTTCCTATTCCCCCATCCCTGCCTTTTCTGCTATTCCAAATCCTGCCCAGCTTTAGCCACAATAAAAACACACAGCTTTTCCTGATTGCTCTCACCCCTCATACAAATCTAGTCTCTTCTGGTACTTCTTGGGCAATTTACCTTTAATGACTCTTCTATGAGGTCACATGATAGGTCTTTATTTCCCCAAATAGACTCTAGGACTGTTCAGGATGGGAAGCAAGTCTTTGACCTCCTCTGTGTCTCCTCCCCAAAGATGGACACACAGTTTGTGCTTGATAAATAAATTTGGACTAACTGGATAATTAATTCACTCCTTAAAACTGTATGTGTGTGTGTGTGTGTGTGTGTGTGTGTGTGTGTGTGTGTGTGTGATGGGACAATCTCATAAAAGAAAGTTAGATCTTGGTAACCTCTCATTTTGCCCAAAGAGCTGGAATTCTACCTGATGCTCTAGTCGGCTGACTGTCCAGCAGCAATTGAGGGATTCCAAAGATCTAGTAATGTTTGCCTCCCCTCGTTCTGGTCTGAGAGATGGCCAGCACTCAGCATTGAGGTTCCTAAAGGGTCTGTGAAAGTATATGTGGAAATTTTCAAATGCTGGAAATGTTTTTGTATCTATCCATCACCTGTCACAGGAAGCAACTTGAAAATGTAGTAGATGTGTGATCTTGAAAGGGGCCTTCCCTCTGACCTTAGAGATTACAGAGCTGGGATAGCAACGGACCTTAGAAGCCACATAGCCTAATACTGTCACTTTATAGAGGAGCCCAGGAAGTTTAGGGGACTCATCTGAGCACCTAGGGCACAGTAAATAGGATAAGTGAGTAGTAAGAGATAGGGAGTTGAATTCACAACTAGAAAAGGATCTCCTGTCTGGTCCAATACTGCCTCCATTTTTAGAGACCCGAGGAAGTTAAATTCCTATAACCATAAGATCCTTGATTTAGAATTGGGAAGCACCTAAGAAGCCATCTAACTTAACCCTCTAATTTTACAGAGGAGGAAACTTTGGGCCCAGAGAGGCTAAGTGACTTGTTCACAATTACACAGGAAGTTGGATCATGGGATCATAAAGTTAGAGATAAGAGACTTTAGAATACATTGTTACTAATGCTGTCCTCACCCCCATTTTGCAGAGAGAAAACTGAGGCACAGAGGAGTTGAACCATAGAATTATAGACCTAGAGTTGGCAGGGACCTTGGTAGCCTTTTAATAAAATCCTGTCATATTATGGTTGAGGAAACTGAGGCACCATGTGGTTAAGTGATTTGTCCCAGATAATATAGGCAGAATGTGGCAGAGGCAACATTCAAACCCAGATCACCAGACACTAAGTCAAACGTTTCTTTTTCCACACTACCTACTGCTTTCTCATTCTGTGCAACTTTTGTGTATGCAATTCTGTAAATCCTCCATAGTGTTGCTCAACCCAACAGATGTCTGTCTAGTTCTTGGAATGTGAAATTCCATGTCTCTGCATGCATCACTGAGCTGCCTAGCTCTTCTCCCTTTCACTGGCTGCCTATTCAGCCTACCTTGTCTTTCAATTACATGTTTGATCATTTTTTATGCCACCTCTCATATAGTCAATTCATCACTGGCAAATGGTGTTTTTTACACGTCTCTTGCATCTCTCCCTCAGCATTTCATTTACTTGTCACTGTGATTCCTCTGATCTCATGGCTTTCCACAATTTGTAGCAATAAGCCATTGGAAGACATTCAAATTATGGACTTTGGCAACAACAAACAACTCAGACCTTCAAAAATACCTCTTATTTTCCCAAATGTGATGTGACCTGAGCTCCTCTTCTTCAGCTCCAGCCCAGCCCCTTGTTCATCTGTAGTGTCTGTTTGAAATCTGTGGCCTCATGGATTGACTCAGTGGACAGCCCTTCTAACTGGGCAATCTGAATTCTTCCCCCACTTGTTTTTTTTTCTTTGTGGATGGCTAGTCAGATATCTTTGAATGACCATTATTTCCATTTCAATAAGCTGTCAAGGTCTGGGATTCATATAATTAGAACAATGTTGCGTGATTAATTCAATTCAATTTTATTACATTAAAGATATTAGACCCTGTGATTGGTTCTGTACACTAAGCTCCCATCATGTGAACTGGGGACTGAGTTATTGTGAGGTGCCTACAAATCCATATGTGCACCATGTATTGTCATTTTATAAAATGGTTCTGTTTATCTTTAACAAAATATTCAGTCTGGCTGGTTCAATTAATGAACAAATGTGCCTTCTGTACAATGAATAATGAATATGTTTCATACATATATACATTGCTATTTTTCAAATGTGTGTAACTATCATTGTGATTAATGAAATATGATTTCACTTAAAAGCATTACTGACTTCTTGGTTACTATTTATCATTGCATATTTTCTCAATGAATAGTACCACTCATCTCATGTCTGTGAAATTTTTTTATGGTAAAAGTGGTCCTCATTGCCCCTAGACAAGGTTGGGAATCATTGATACATAAGAAAAGAGTTTAGGAAGTCCAGGTCCCAAGTGCTGCTCTCAACAAGGTCTCAAGGCCAGGAGATGAGAGGTACCTTTCCTAGAGCTCATGGTACCTCATTGCAGTGATAGTTATGGCTGCCAGACCCTGCTGTCCCAAAGACTTCTCTGATTACTTTTTATCCCCGGCTGAGTTTGCTTTTACTCTCTTATGAATACACATACCCATACAAAATGCATAGAACACATACATATGTATCCATATAGACACTAGCTTTATATATGCATGTATACATATACTTACCCCCGCAACCCATCAACAAGAAACATTTCTTAAGCTCCTGCTCTGTGCCAGATGTAGTGCGATGGAATTACCATTTGGTGAAACATAGGAACAAGAGACACACAAACAGCATATGTAAATGAGGATCAGAAGGGGGCAGAGCTGCTAGGAGGGAATCCAAGGGTCAAGCAGGCTGAGGGTGTTGGAAAGATGTCCGAGAGAGGGGCAAGTGAACTCTTTGTGTGTCCTTGACTGGGTCATTTTTCTTAAAGCTACTTTCTCCTTTCCTAAGGAAACTTTTTTCTTTTAAAAGTCTATCTTGACTATAGGAGTCAACAGAAAGAGAGAGAGAGAGAGAGGGAGAGAGAGAGAGAGAAAGAGAGAGAGAGAGAGAGAGAGAGAGATAACTAAGCTTATTGCTGATCAGTAAAATGTTCTAAAATAGACAAATATTATCCACACTTTCTGAAATTTACAATTAATTCCATTTTTGTACTGCTGAAGTTGTCAAAGAATTTGATTACTATTCTCAATATACACTTTGCAAATCATAAAGAAAGTGCAAGTGACATTTCTAATTGCTGATCTAAGAATCTGCTTCCCAAAATAGATACTGGCGACAAAAATAAGTGAGATGGATAGTGATATTTCATCTCCCAATGTTGAACAACTATCGTGGAATTAATTACCCACACACAGCGTGGGCAGGTTTCCAAAGGAACCTTGGATCAGAGGTCACAGACATCATCCGTGGTAGTGTACTCCCCTTTCTTTCTGTTGGTCTCACTGAGCCAACCTTCTTTTATTTCTGCTGCAATTAGACTAAAAGGATATTTCTACGTTAATTAAGAGAAGTGAAGAACTTGGAAGAAAATCTAATCCAAAATAAATGCATCTTAAGCAAGTACTGGCTTGCTCGTTGTCAACACTTATATTTGTGTAAGTGTTTTGTTGTCATTGTTCATTGAATCAAAAGCCTCAAAATATTTATATCATATATAACATATAGGCATTGTGTAATATACACATGCCTACATCTGTAATGTGTATGTACATATGGGAAATAAATATGCACATATGTGTGCATTTGTGTACAGCCCAAAGAGGATGTAACTTCTTCCCTGGAGCAAGTTATGGGGGATAAAAGAGTTTCATCTATGCAACATCCTTCTTTTGTCAATAAGAGTAACTACAATGGAGTGGAACTGAAATTCAATAAAGCAATATTTGTTAAGCATATGAAAGACCTCAGTCCCAGTGCCGGAGATACAAAGATGGACTAGGAAACAGTCCTTGCCCTCTAAGAACTAATAATCTAGTGGGGGAGTGAGATGATAAGATATTACACACAACTAACTTCAAGAGCCGTTAGAAAGTCACAGGTACAAAGGAGCATTCTAGCAGATGATAAGAAAGTTGAAGAGCCAATTGGTTGGGATCATGGTAGCCTTTCTGGAGGAGGTGATGCCTGAGTGGGTTTCAAATGAAGGGGAAGAATATGGCATTAGAGGAGTTTCTTCTTCCAATGAAATAATAGAGTGTGGAGAAGGTTGTTAATAAGTGGTATAGTTCAGTTATCATAGACACTTGGAAGAAGAAAAAAGGAAAACAAAGTTCATCCATGCCATCCAGTCCAAGCTGAAAGGCCAGGGATGGTTCTATTAGAAGACTTTGGCTAATGTTTCCTGACCATGGGAGTTTGTGGTATCTTAGCAACAGATACAAAGATAATTGGTCTTTTTGCAATATTCATCACCTTAGTTATTATCATGCATTCAACAAATAAGTCATTGATTGACAGCTCTGTGCCAAGACTTGTGTCTGGGGATTTCCAAGGCAGGTGGGTCACACATAGTTGGGGGAATTTGGGAAGACCACGTGGAAGAGGTATCCCTTAGTGTGGGCCTTAAAGCAGAAAGTAAGGAAAATGTAGAGTTCAAGAGGAGAGGAGAAGGGGAGAGGGAAAGAAGAAAGGTTTTCATTAATGAAAAAAAAATTAAGTTAAAAAAAGGGGAAAGAGGAAATGTATGAGCGAATGCCTTGAGGCCCAAGAGCATGGAGCATGCCTGCGGAAGAGTGAACATTTCAGTTCTGTGGGAGTATGGAATTCATGAAGAAGAGCACCAGGAGCTAAAGTTACCCTAACAAGGAAGTTTGGGCTCGGGTCTCAGGTCAAGGATGGTCAAATTCAGCAGTGCTTAATTCTCCCAGAACACATCTCTTGATCGATGATATATCTTGCTGAAATATCTCTTGATATTGAAGTCATTTAAAAACCATTTATTTGATTTTAAATTTAGGAATACTAGTTTAAGAGTTCCTTTCCAAGCTTAAGGCTATCCATTATAGACAATGAAGTATTTCTGAAAAATGAAACAAACAAACCCAGAAGGGCTTCAACAAGGAAACGAAGAAGGGAAAAAAAAACCTAGGAGAGAGAGAGAAAGATGCCAGATCCGTGTCAGAAGGAGGGAGAGAGAACGGAGTCAGGAAGCATTTATGAAAGATTTTGTTGTGTATCAAAGTTCTATGCTAACTGCC
Source organism: Phalanger gymnotis (assembly GCA_028646595.1). Classification (NCBI taxonomy): domain Eukaryota; kingdom Metazoa; phylum Chordata; class Mammalia; order Diprotodontia; family Phalangeridae; genus Phalanger; species Phalanger gymnotis. The sequence continues at coordinate 3,152 of JAQQSZ010007079.1, read as the reverse complement.
AGAGACACAAAATAAGGCAAAACCACAGTGTCTGCCTTTGGGAGCCTTACATTTTAATAGGCGAGATAATGTGCAAATCACTATGTACCTACACGATACATAAAGAGGAAATGGAAGGTGAGGTCAGAGAGGAAGATATTGGCAATTGGGGGTGGGGGTGGGGGTAAATAATCTCTAAGGATTTGGATTAAGAAACATGGGTTTCATCCCAAAGACTAGAGAGCTATACATTGATGAGAAAGGAGCTTCATATACCCCAGAGGAGGATGCTATGATTCCACAGGTGATTTTTATGTGGGATACCATCCATCAAGGGTCAGAGAGAGAAAAAGAGAGTCATGGCAGTAAATGAGAGTGCCCTGACACAAATTTTTTGTCAGCCTAATAGTAAGAAAGACATCTGCTATCTCCCCAGGGCTCATATTTAAGATGTGACAGAGAACTCAAGATTTGTCACAGTGAATGGCATTCTGCACTGGCACTAATGATACTGCCAGAAGGAGCCTATAAAGTATTCTTAAAATTTATGTAATCTTGGGCAGGACAATGAAGACTTTAGGGGAACCAGAGCTGGAGGTATTTCGATCACTGCTGCCAATCGAAGGCAGGGGGTTCAGAAGCAAAAGTGATATTTTGGAAATGAACAGCTCTGAAAGGAAAAGGGGATTTGGATAACTGGACCATGGCTTAAAATTGATGAATGACAGACCCTTAGCCAGGGATGGAGTGCACCTAATGAAAGCTGATAAGAATGTATATTCTGGCATTTTGCCAGTTTTATCAAAAGACTCTAAATTGAAAAGAAATGGAAGAAAAAGACTGTACATGTAGATTCTCTAAAAGCTGGAGGACAAAGAGAGTAGCTGCAATGTGGGAAGATGAGAACAGAAGGTGCTTGGCTTGGCGGGAATTCCCATCCTCAAGATGTGCTGTCCTGATTGGTGAGTGAATGACCACAGACTCACTAGATCTAGCTGGTCCCAGACTCTGACCATACTTCTCACGGGCTCTTTCCTTGCTCACCTGTCTTGCTGTGGTACTCTTCCAATACCTGGAGGAACCCAAGCCAGTATGCTTTGGGGCTATACCATCCTGACTGGTGAGTGCACGAATTCCAATTCACACTGCCCACTGTGCCTAACCAGTGCCAGACCCCAACTACACTTCACCTCAACCATCTCCCTGCCACACCATCACATGCTTTCTCTATTCCTCCCCCACCCCATTTCTACCTCTACCTGTGGGAATAATATTAACATTAATGTTACCATAATTTCCAAACAAGACATGTCAATTGTGTGCCCTATGCTTATAGTCACACTCTCTGTGACTTCCTAGGCCTAGTCTCTTCCTTAGCTGCCATTTTTCTGTGTGTTGTGCTCCTCATGCGAATGTAAGTTTCTAAAGTCTCTCTTTTATATTTTGATCCCCAGAAATTGGTACAGTGCTTGGCATGTAGCTAAGTGCTTAATGCACATTTTTTCATTCACGCAAACACTCCCAAATGCACATGAAACACAATTGAAGAAAGAAGCTAATAACAAAGGCCCAAGGCCACAGGTATTTGTACACAAACAAGTGCACACACCTATGACTTGCAATCAGGATGAGTTGCTGCCCCCTTCCTTGGTGAGAGCACATCTCAAGGGTGGAGATCAGGATGAGAGGATGCATTTGAAGGGGGACATTGACAACCTGGAAAACGTCTAAAGAGAGCAAACCAGGTGGTGGAGGGCCTCAGTCTTATGGCCTGGAAAGATCAGATGAAGAAAGTGGGGGTGGTTTAACCTGAAGAAAAGACTCAGGAATGTGATGGAGAAAATCAGAATTGTCTTCAAGTATTTCAAGGGTTGTTATGCAGAAGAATGATTAGTGTCATTCCACCTCATCCTGAGAAGCAAGAAGAATGGCTGGGAGTTACCTAGAGGCAAAGTTAGGCTTGATGTCAGCAAACAGCGACCTCGACAATCCTAACAGCAGCAGCAGCAGCAACACCCTTTGTAACAATCAGAGCCATCCAAATGTGGCTTGTTGAGGTGTTGCGTACTACTTCACTGGAGATCTCCCAATAAAGGCTGGATGACCACTTGTCAGGGTGAGGTTGGAATGCAAACTCTTATTGAGCATGAATTGGAGTGGGTGGTTATTGAGGTTCCTTCTAACTCTGAGATTCTATGAAATATAGGTCAGGACATGATGCATGGCCTCTGAGAGGACTGGGAAAGAAACCCATTATTGTCTCTCCCAACTGGGAGAGTTTTAATCTTTTCAATGCATGTAAACAAATAGATCAGGACAACTCAACTCCCTGAACATGAGGAGAAAATGCCTCATAAAGAGTTCAACAGCATCCATAGCCTCTCCTGATCTCATTTTTATACTATTATCAATAAGCCCAGGTCAGACCTGTTATTAAAAATTAGAATTCCTACTTAATCATTTATGTTGCTCTGACTCACATCCAAGAGATTTTCATGATTATCCATAAATCCATAAATAGGGCATATTTTTAAAAATTTCCATGCTAAAAATGTATGATTAATTATCCTTTTTATTTTTTTGTAACCAGACATTGAGCTAACAAATGCTAGGTAAGTGAATGTTCCAGAATGCCTGGACAAAGAGAAGGTGGCAAGAGCTGACCTTGCTATTCCTTATTACAATGGACTTTTGCCCCCGCCCTCCCATAGAAGGCTCTCTGTTGTCTTAGAAAGTCACTAGATTAATTCAAGGAGTCATAGACCACCACACCCAAGAGGCATATTAAAACACAGAGTACAGGATGAGATAGCTGGAAGAGACCTGGAACCTTGAATGTCAGAGATTCCCTCTGAGGAGGGACCTTAGAAGGGAGAATTTCAGATCTAGTCAGGGCCTTAGAATAAAGAAGGTCAGGATGGGAGGGCTCTTAGAATGGGGAATGGCAGACCTGGGAGGGGCCTGAGAGACTTTCTGGTCCAAACTCCTCATCTCACTCATGAAATGCCTGAGTCCAAAATAGAGAGGGATTTGCTTGAGGTTATGCCACAAATAAGAGAAAGAACGAAGACTCTGCTCCAGTCATTTTGACTCTTGTTTTGAGCCCTTTCCTCTAAAGTACCTCAATTCCCTTTGAGTAACTCATTCCAGAAGTTAACAAGGATAGCAAACAA
>JAQQSZ010007078.1:0-13412 GCA_028646595.1 Phalanger gymnotis | reverse complement strand
TTCTCCATAAATCTGACAGGTAAACTATTCCTTGCTCTCCCAGTTTGCTTATAGTATCATCCTTTATATCTAAATCATGTACCTATTTTGACTTTACTTTGGCATATGGTATAAGATATTGGTCTATGCCCAGTTCCTGCCATACTATTTTCCAGTTTTCCCAGCAATCCTTGTCGAATAGCGAATTCTTATCCCAGAAGCTGGAGTCTTTGAGTTTAGTAGATTACTATAGTTATTAACTTCTATGTCCTGTGTACCTAACCTCTTCTACTGATCTGCTACTCTTATTTCTTAGCCAGTACCAAGTAGTTTTGATGATTGCTGCTTTATAATAAAATTTAAGATCTGGTATGGCTAGGCCACCTTCCCTAGTATTTATTTGCATTAGTTCTCTTGATATCCTGGAATTTTTGTTCTTTTAGGTGAATTTCTGTTATTTTTTCTAGTTCTATAAAATAATTTTTGGTAATTTGATTGGTATGGCACTGAATAAGTAAAGTAATTTGGGTAGAATTGTCATTTTTATTATATTAGCTTGGCCTACCCATGAGCAACTGATGTTTTTTTCCAATTATTTAGACCTGACTTTATTTGTGTGAAAAGTGTTTTGTTAATTGTACTCATATGTTCCTGGGTTTGTTTGGACAGGTAGACTCCCAAATATTTTATAATGTCTGCAGTAACTTTAAATGGAATTTCTCTTTCTATCTCTTGCTCTTAAGCTTTGTTAGTAATATATAGAAATGCTCATTATTTACATGGGTTTATTTTATATCCTACAACTTTGCTAAAGTTTTTTATTATTTCAAATAGTTTTTTACTGGATTCTCTAAGTATACTATCATATCATATGCAAAAAGTGAGCTTTGTTTCTTCATTGCCTATTTTAATTGCTTCAATTTCTTTTTCTTATTGCTAAAGCTAACATTTCTAATAAAATATTGAATGACAGTGGTAATAATGGACATCCTTGTTTCACCCCTCATCTTATTAGAAACACTTCTAGATTATCCCCATTGCATATAATGCCTGCTGATGGTTTTAGGTAGAGGCTACTTATCATTTTAAGGAAGGCTCCATTTATTCCTATGCTCTCTAGTGTTTTTAATAGGAGTGGGTATTGTATTTTGTCAAAAGCTTTTTCTAATTCTATTGAGATAATCATATAGTTTGTTAGTTTTGTTGTTGATATAATCAGCTATGCTGATAGGTTTCCTAATACTGAATGAACCCTGCAGTCCTGGTATAAATCCTACCTCATCATAGTGATATCTCATGATATCTTGCTGTAATCTTTTTGCTAATATTTTACTTAAAATTTTTGCATCTATATTCATTAGGGAGATTGGGGTATAATTTTCTTTCTCTGTTTTTACTCTTCCCAGTTTAGGTATCAGCACCATATTTGCATCATAAAAAGAATTTGGTAGGACTCCTTCTTCATCTATTTTCCCAAATAGTCTATATTGTATTGGAATTAATTGTTCTTTAAATGGTCAATAGAATTTCCTTGTAAAGCCTTCTGGCCCTGAAGATTTTTTTCTAGGGAGTTCATTGATGGCTTGTTCAATTTCTTTTTCTGAAGTGGAGTTATATAAGTGTTTTACTTCCTCTCCTGTTAATCAGGGCAATTTATATTTTTGTAAATATTCATACATTTCACTAAGATTGTCAAATTTATTGGCATACAGTTGGACAAAATGGTTCCTAATTATTGTTTAAATTTCTTCTTCATTGGTGATGAATTCAACCTTTTTATTGATACTAGTAATTTGGTTTTCTTCCTTTTTTAATCAAATTAACCAAAGGTTTATCTATTTTTTTTTCATAAAACCAGCTCTTAATTTTATTTATTAGTTTAGTAATTTTCTTAATTCCAATTTTATTAATCTCTCCTTTGGTTTTCAGAATTTCTAATTTGGTATTTAATTGGATTTTTAATTTGTTCTTTTTCTAGCTTTTTTAATTGCATGCCCAATTCATTGATCTCCTCTTTCTCTATTTTTGTCATGTAAGCATACAGAGATATAAAACTTCTCCTAACAACCACTTTTGCTGCATCCCATAAGTTTTGGTATGTTGTCTCATTATTGGCATTCTCTTGAATGAAGTTATTGATTATTTCTATGATTGGTTGTTTGGCCCACTCATTCTTTAGGATTAGATTATTTAGTTTCCAGTTAATTTTTAGTCTATCTTTCCATAGCCCTTTATTACATGTAATTTTTATTGGATCATGATCTGAAAAGAATGCATTTAATATTTCTGCCTTTCTGCATTGGATTGTGAGGTTATGTCCTAGTACATGGTCAATTTTTATGTATGTGCCATGTACCACTAAGAAAAAAGTATATTCCTTTCTGTCCCCATTTAATTTTCTCCAGAGATCTACCATATCTAACTTTTCTAAGATTCTATTCTTCTCCTTAACTTGTTTCTTGTTTATTTTGTGGTTAGATTTATCTGGTTCAGAGAGGGGGAGGTTGAGGTCCCCCACTAGTCTAGTTTTGCTGTCTATTTCTTCTGTAACTCACTTAACTTCTCCCCTAAGAATTTGGATGCTATACCACTTTGTGCATATTTGTTTAGTATTGGTATTACTTCATTGTCTATGGTACCTTTTAGGAGGATGTAAGTCTCCTTTTTTATGTCTTTTAATTAGATCTTACTTTTGTTTTTTCTTTGTCTAGTTCAGGATTCCTACCCTGCCCTTTTTTTTTTTTACTTCAGCTAAAGCATAACATATTCTGCTCCAGCCTTTTACCTGTATGTATACTACATACTATACACAAAGAGATACTGTGTGTATCTCTCTGCTTCAAATGTGTTTCTTGTAAACAACATATTATAGGATTATAGTTTTTGACCTACTCTACTATCTGCTTCCATTTTATGGGAGAGTTCATCCCACTTACATTTACAATTATGATTCCTAACTGTATCTTTCTCTCCATCCTATTTTCCCCCCATTTATGCTTTTCTCTCTCCTTTCTCTCTTTCAGTCCTCACTAGTGTTTTGCTTCTGACCACTGCTTCCCTTAGTCTTCCCTCTCTTCTATCAGCCCTCTCCCTTTTCTTTCCCTTTCCTCTCCTACTGCCTATAGGGCAAGTTAGATTTCTATACCTGACTGATTATGTTATCAGATGAAAGTAAGGTTCATGGGTCTGCTACTTTGGAGCTTGAATAAATGCTTTAATTCTTCTGCCTTCTACTTAGAGAATTCCTTATATCTTGCAGTTCTGAACCATTCAGGCATATATATGATTTTCTTTGAAATCATGTATTCTGCCTTCATGATATAGGGCATGTCCATAAATTAAGAAATGGCTAAACAAGTTGTATATGATTGTGATGGAAGACTATTGTGCCTTAAGAAATGATGAGTAAGATGCTCTCAGAAAAACATGGAAAAGATTTACATGAACTGATGGCAAAGCAAAATGAGCAGAACAAAGAGAACATTGAACATAGTAACAGCAATACTGTAAGATGATCTATCATGAACAACCTTGTTATTCTCAGCAATACAATGATCCAAGACAATTTTATAGGACTTATAATGAAAGGTGTTATCCATCTCCAAAGAAAGAATTCACAGAGCCAGAATGAAGATAAAAGATACTTTTTCTTTACTTTCTTTATTTTTCTTGTTTTTTTTTTGTCTGTGTTCTCTTTCACAGAATGACTTATATAGAAATGTGTTTTGCATAAGTACACATGTCAAATTTGACATAGTGATCTATGTCAAATTGCTTGTCTTTTCAAATGAGAGGAGGAGAGGGGAGAAAGGGGGAGAATTTAGAACTGAAAATGTGGAAAAAATATTAAAATTGTTTTTATATGTAATTGGGAAAAAATAAAATATTAAGTAAGACATTTAAAAAAGGATAAGGGAAATACGAAGATGTTTGTAGACAGTAAGAAATGAACCAGTAAGCAGGGAGAGATTGAAAATAAGTGAAAGGGGCAGCTAGGTGGCACAGTGAGTAGAGCACCAACCCTGGAGTCAGGAGGACCTGAGTTCAAATCCAGCCTCAGACACTTGACACATTTACTAGCTGTGTGACCTTGAGCAAGTCATTTAACCCCAAATGCCCTGTCTTCCCCCCTCAAAAAAAAAAAAAGAAAAGAAGTGAAAGACTGGGGACAACAGAGGAAACTATGTGTTGGAAGAAATAGGATGGAATGGGTTAACAATTTATAATGGACACAGTCATAATGGTTGTGTCTTTTTCTCTATAAGTGAGGAAAGAATAGTGGAAGTGATCAAAGAATGAGGCCTGACTGGGTATAAATCGGTGATATTGATAAGGGGACTAGGAATTCAAGAGTGGAGGACAATGTGGAATTGAATTGGCTCACAAAGGAGTCAAGAGGGTGAGGAGAGGAGAGTGTGGTCAATGCAGAGAAGATGGCCTGGGAGGGAATTGAGGAGTCAAGGGACTGGAGGTCAGGGTGAGGATGAAGGATAGGGTTATGTAAGAGAAGGCAGAGGGAGGGGTGAAAAGCCAATAGATTATGGTCTAATGAGATTTTGGAATTCTTGAACACAGGTGGTACATTTGTTAGTAATGGCAAAATTGAGGATATGGCCATCTTTATGTGTGGCTGAGGTGGAGAGGAGGAATAGCTCATGGGAAGTGAGCAGTTTGGGGAAGTGGGTGTTTAGGTTATTTGAGGGAGTATCCGTTTGTATGTTGAAGTCCCCTAGTGTGAGGAGTTGGGGAGGAGAGAGAAACTGTAAGCCAGGTATCAAACTTACTCAGGAAGGAAGGGGAGTGGCCTGGAGAGTCTGTAGACAACAGTTACCAGGATTTTGATTGAGTGGTAGATATGAATAGCAGAAACCTCAAAGGAAGAGAGGTTGCCTAGTGAAAAAAAGAAGAGGAATGGAGAAGTGGAGTATTCTAGGAGTATTCTAACTCCCCCATCTCTTGACCAATGAGCCAAGGGGAACCAGTGAAGATGCAGTCAATATTGGAAAAGGTGGCCAGGGGAGCTATATCATCAAACATAATTGTCTTTCAATGAACAAGGAACACTGATACTGTGTCCCACATAAGATAGCTTGCTATTATTTCAGACTGATGAGGAATGCACAGGAATGCTGAACCCCCACATGGCACCAAGGATAAGGAGAGATACTACAGCCGAGATTTTTTCAAACTCTTCTGATTTTCCCAGATCAGTGGACTAGAGAAAGCATGGCTATGTGATACCTGTTAGAAATCAGGTACTATCCCTCATCCGATGTTACTCTTTGAGGTTTACATTTACTGAGGTTATTTCCCTCAGCTGTTACCACTTATACTAACTATGTACATTTGTGACAAAGAATCTGATCAAGAAAACAGTGAGGCTTCAACTGGCTGACCACTGGGCACAGGTTATTGACCATGCTACCTTTACAATAAATGATCACATATGAAACATAAACCAAGGACATCCAACTCAGGGGATAGAAATACCAAGAGTCCCTTTTCTGGGACCTTACCAGAACTCTTCTTGCTTCCCATGAATTCATTTCTTCTTGCAACAGATACTGATCTATCCCATCATGTTCAGTGTCTTGTACTAGGCACTGTAGGGGTTTGAGTACAAAGATCACTTAGTTATTGTCTCCTCTTTCAGAGGAGGTGTGGCTCCTGCTGGGCATTCAGTGCAATTGGAGTTCTGGAAGGCCAGCTCTTCCAGAAAACAGGCAAACTTGTGAAACTGAATCCACAGAACCTAATTGACTGTGCCAGATTCCAAGGCTGTCATGGGGTAAGTGTCATTGGTGCTTTCAATTATATATAGAAAAATAAGGGCATAGTCTCTGAGGAGTGCTACCCTTGTGTGGCGAAGGTAAATGAATGAATGAGTAGTTTAGGAAATCCCTTTAAAAAACAGATTTAGTCTTATATTTGTGCTTCCCCAAGGAGACGACATCTAAGAACCCATAGGCAGAGCTTCCTGAGACTTGATATACAGGTTATAACAAAACAAATTTAAAAAATCAACTACCTATAAAAATTTGACTAGACACTAAAGTTTCCTCAGATTTCTAGTTAATGTCTTTCCATTACAAATCTCTGCTGACTTCCTCCAATTGACTGTCCCTTTCAGAAAAATAAGCAGTGCTCATATAGAAGTCAATGTGCAGCTGTTAAAATGAAAAATCATGTGGTCCTCCCCTCTGGAAATGAAGTTCTGATGAAGGCTGTGGCAACTATGGGGCCAGTGCTCTGTGACAATACATGCATCAAAGCCCTTCTGCTACTACAGAGGAGGTGAGGGGCCAACCAAGTATGGTGTCAGTCAAGATATGGAGTAAAAAATGAGTGCCCAAACCATTCTGGAGAGCAATTTGGAACTATGCCAAAGGACTGTAAAACCAGGCATACTCTTTGATGCAGCAAAGCAGTTACTAGGTCTGTATCCTAAAGAAATTAAAAATTTGTAGTGGCTAGGAATTGGAAATTGAGGAGATGCCCATCAATTGAGGAATGGCTGAACAAGTTGTGGTATATGCTTGTAATGAAATACTATGCTATAAGAAATGATGAGAGGCAGGCCCACCTGGAAGCGCCGCCGGGCGGGCTGGCGCGCAGGGGTCGCCTTGCAGCGGCGGGCCGAGCTTCCGGGGGCTGCGAGGGCGGTCTCCCTCTAGTCCACCGCCAAGGCCACTGGCCGCCCGCTCTCTCGCGTCACCTCCTAGGCGCCCGAGATATCGAGCTGTGCTACTATAACTCCATAAATAATTAAGAATCTGAAGTCTCAGTCTAGTAACGTGGACATTAACAGTGATGATACAAACAAATACAGGAGCCTGGGAAGTCCTTTCTAAGCGAGGCCCTTTTCCAAAGGTTTCCCAATGTGTGGATCAGGATGACAGTAATGTAGGGATTTGCCATAGTATGGCGGCTTCTCGATCTACTCATGTCACAAGATCAACTTTTTGTGGTAGAACTTTAAGGAATCGTAGTATTGCTCACCCTGAAGAAGGATCTCCCCATTGTCAAGGGCGCTCAAGATCACCAAAGAAGAGACCGGAGTCTGTGCAAACTCAGAAAGGGGCCAAACTCAGAGCCGCTGACCTAAGACCGCCAGGTGCTCGAGAGCTGTGGGTAAGACCGAGGAAAAGAGAACTTTCTCCTTCAGAAAAGGATAATGCTGAGAGACATGCTCCAGAAAACTGTGAGAACAATCCTCGTTCCTGTATGCTGCAGGACCAGTCGGTAGCTGAAAATGGGGATTCACATGCCCATTCCTCCTGTTTGCTTGGGAGTAGGAAAGAGAGTATCGTAGACCATAATGTGCCTTGCACAAATTCACAAGTGCATGTCAAGTTGGAGGACCACAGAGTAGGAGCTACCTGCCTGCGCCAGGAGCCCGCAAATGAGCTGACTCCTGAGCCAGCTCCAGTGCCCTTTCCTGAAATTCAGCGGTCAAGGGATTCTGAAGAGGAAGTAGATGTCGTAGGAGATGGTGCCTCCCGATAGCAGTCGTGTCATGAGAACACCAGCAGCGCTGGCGGGGCTAGTCATGCCAGGGCTCCCCTCTCAGGAGAGCCTGCTCCCGTTTCTGCCCCGGACTGTGTTTTGTCCTAACCTCAAAAGCACCGCTACACGTTGAGAACTTCCCCACGGAGGGCTGCCCCAAGTAAAGGTAGTCCCACAAAAAAAATAAAAAATAAAAATAACTCTCCTTGTAGAGAAAATGGACAAATGGAGGAGAACCATCTTGTCCGGCAGAAAAGAATGTCAATCTTAGTGTTAATGTCAGCGGTTCTCCCACAGACTCTGAGGATGCTCCTCAGACTGGAAAGGGGCCCATCTGTGGTGACCCCGGATCGCCACCCCCGGAGGCCAGGCTCCCTCCCGGATATGTGGCGCCTGCCGAAGAGAGTGCCCCACTGCGTACCCCCAAGGAGGTTGAGGAGGAGCCTGACATGTATTACTTTGAGTCAGATCATTTGGCACTGAAACACAACAAAGATTATCAGACTGTTACAGACGATTCCAAGACCTCAAAAGTTTAGGCAGACACCAGAGAGAAGCGCTGAAAAATCCCATTGGATTTGTGGAAAAACTCCAGAAGAAGACTGATATAGGGCTTCCATTTCCACAGAGAGTTATCCAATTACCAGAGATTGTGTGGGATCAATATTCAAACAGCCTTGGAAACTTTGAACGAGAATTTAAAAACCACAAACGCAATACTAGGAGGGTGAAGTTGATTTTTGATAAAGTAGGTTTACCTGCCAGACCAAAAAGTCTATTAGATCCTGAAAAGGACAAGGAAACCTTTTCCTATTCTGTGCTGCCTTTAAGTGATGGTCCAGAAGGTTCCAGCAGCCCGCGGCCACCTGTGAGATGAAACCAAACAGGAGACGTTTAATCAGCTCTGGACCGTGGAGGAGCAGAAAAAGCTGGAGTAGCACCTCTTGAAGGACCGTCCTGAGGAGGTCGAGTCTCGACGCTGGCAGAAGATCGCAAACGAGCTGGGCAACAGAACAGCCAAGCAGGTTGCTAGCTGAGTGCAAAAGTATTTTATAAAACTGACTAAAGCTGGCATTCCAATTCCAGGCAGGACATCAAACTTGTACATGTACTCCAAAAAGTCTTCAACGAGCAGACTACAACACCCCCTTAACAAGCATCTCTTCAAGCCTTCTACATTCATGACCTCCCACGAGCCTCCTGTGTACATGGACGAGGACAACGACGATGGGACCGGTTTCCATAGCCACACAGACCCTGCGGCGGAGGCGGCCTCGGATGAAGAAAGCATTCCTGTCCCATGCCGGGAATTATCTGAGTACAAGGAGCTGCTGGAGCTGAAGAAGCTGAAAAAGAAGCTACAGCAGATGCAGCCGGAGGGCGGCTTTGTGCAGCATGCTGGCTTGTAGTATGATAACTGAGGCATGGAGCCCATTCAGGGCATTAGGTGGCACTGCCAGGATTGTCCCCCGGAAATGTCCCTGGACTCTTGTTCAGACAGCCTCCATGAGACCGACTTCCACAAGGAGGATCACCAGCTAGAGCCCATTTACCCGGCAGACTTTCTTAGACAGAGACTACTGCGCGTGCCTCCTCTGCGCATCTCCCTGTCTCGGGACCCTGTCGGTGGCCGTCTCCAGGGGTGAGCCCCCATCGAAGAGAGTCCATCCCAAAGGCTGCAGACCAAGTCACAGCGATGTTATTGAGAGGACAAAGTACTGATAGAAAGACCGTTTCTAGGCTGCAGCTTTGTTGTGAAGACGAGTTTCACCAATGACGGTATTTGCTTCTAGGATCTCTTCTTACCAACGTGTCCCTGCCCCATCCGGTCGGCGCTGCTGCCTTCACCACAATGACTGGTCCCTCAAACTGTGTTCCCCTCCCAACAGTGATGCACTACCAGAGGCCTACACACCTTGCCTACGTGACCGGCTCACAGTTGCAGTGCGTGAATGTGATGCGGTCATCTCTCAGATCTATTTTTTAAATGTCATGTTCTGTAAGATTGATCATGTGATGTGTACCAACTGTGGTGAAAGTGCCAGTGGTAATAACTGTGTCCAGGCTCTAATACTCCACATTAACTCCTTGAAAATGCACAGCCTCTGCCTCTGTGTTTGGAGTTGTCCAGGCAACTCAGCAAATAAAACTGCCTAACAGAGAATCATCTGTATGGAAATAACTCCTCTCTTTTGTAGTCTGCCCCAGATCCATGAAAGATTGTATTTTTATTACCATTTAAACAAGTGATTACACTTCGTCTGTGCAGTGAGCGAGGAGGGTTCACATGCATCCTTTTATACTGCTGGATTTTGTTGTGCATCATTTAAGACATTTTGTATGTTTCTTCTTATCTGTGTATACCGTCTGTTCTTAAATGTTCATTTGTCAAGAAAACTGTGAGAAATAAACTATGTGGATACTGTCTGTTTATACAAAAAGAAAGAAAGAAAGAAATGATGAGGAGGATTATTTCAGAAAAACCTAGAAGGGCTTATATGAATTGATACAGAGTGAAGTAAGCAGAACCAAGAGAACACTGTACATAGTAATAGTAATTTTATACGATGAACACTGTGAATGACTTAGCTATTCTCAGCAATACAATGATCCAAGACAATCTCAAAGAAATGATGAAAAATGCTATCTGCCTCCAGAGAACTGATGGCATCTGAATACAAACTGAAGCATATTATTTTTCACTTTCTTTTTTTTCTTCAAGTTTTTTTCTGCAAAATAACTAATATGGAAATGTTTATATGATTGCACATGTATAACCTATATCAAATTGCTTAGCATCTCAGACAGGGGATAGGAAAGGGAGGAAAGGATAGAATTTGGAACTCAAAACTTTAAAAGAATGTCAAAAATTGTTTTTACATGTAATTGGGAAAAAATTAAATATTTTTTTAAAAAGAATACCCAAATGGGTCAGGCTGAGCTTAATAATAATCATAATTATATAGAGCCTACTATGTTCTAGGTGCTATGCTAAGTGCTATTTACAAAAATTATCTCTCATTTGATTCTCACAAAAAGCCTGGGAGGTAAGTACTATTATCACTCCCATATTACAAATATGGAAACTGAAACAAACAGATTAAGTGGCTTGTCCAGGGTCACACAGCTAGAAAGCGTCTGTCTTTCCAACATCAAGCCACTGAGTCACCTAGCTGATCCAAAGAGCTTTTGTCTTTACCACAACCTTACATTTTCTAGGAATTATCTTTGAACCAAAATGCAAACCACGTTACATAAACCATTCTGTACTGTTGGTTGGATATGGATCTGAAGTAGTAAAAAAAAGATAAAAAGAGTGGATCGTAAGGAAAAAACCAACATGAAGAGAAGTTCTGGATTCTTAAAAATAGATATGAGGGGAGACGACAAAAGTGTAGAAATTCCTTGTTTGGTGGTGTGGGGCTAGCAGGCTCTTACTCGGTGGGGTTTCTCTACATTTAAATGATGGGTTCTTCTTTGAATTTTTCATCTCAACCCAGTCCATGTGAGGGAGAGCTTTATATCTCTTTGACAGAGCTGGCTTTTTTTCTATTTGTTTATTGATCAACAAGAAATTCAGTCCCTCTGAGTCTTCGTACTAAATTTCTGTTTCCCCTACATTAGTGACAGGTTGGACATTAAGCTACTCTCTCTCATCTTCCATGTGCCTTGAGATTTTCCCAAATCCTAGTGTTCTGTATGAGCCCCTTAGACTCACTGTCATACTCCCAGGAATGAAGATAGAGAATGAAATGATCCGTTTTCATTTCTAAGACTCACTCCCTGTATAGCTCTCTATGAACTACTAAGCCAACTCTGTTCCCTTTCAGCTGGGGTGCGTGGTGGGGTGAAAAAGGCTACATGCATATTGCAAAAGACAAGAACAACCACTGTGGTGTTGCTACCCATTCTGTCTATGCTATTCTGTGACCCAATGGAGAGAGCATTCCCTCTAGTTGGAGTTTGAGGCCCAGAGAGGAAGAAATCCCCTTCTAGAAGCAGTCAGCAGTGACACCAGACCATGATATCCAGGAGCAAATCTTGCCGTCATAACAATGCACTTTCATAACTGGGGGTCATTGGTTTGCCACAAATGCAGGACCCAGATGTTAGTTGGTTATGCTACAATTGTAAATAATAAAGTGAATATTTTGAGGAGGACAGAGATTTTTCTTTTCTCTATGCATTGATCGATAGATATGTTGATGACTGGCAGATGATAATGATGAGAGTTTATCTTAGAGAGGGCATTACTTCCCTTCTGGGGATACTAAGGTATCTCATCCATCCTGTAGGAAAACGGGACAGTTTAATAAAGATGTTTCTTCTCTAAAGCCTATCTACGGTACAGAGGAATTTTAATGCTATCACTGCTGGAAGCCAAGAGGAGACCACAATATCCTCAGTATTTCTAAATGGAAACCAGAAGAATAGCATCACTGAGAACCAGACTAATCATCAGGACTCTTAATACAAGCTTGTATCACCAAGGCAGGAGTCTTGCTTCATAGGTGGGAATAACCCATATCCTACCACCACCAACCCTCTATATTTCAACCACTCAACTTCTATCAACTTAAAATTCTCCAATTTCCTCTACATCAAGAATATTTCTACTTCCTATTCCCATTTCTACTGATTGTACCTCAGTCCTCCTCACAAATGGCATTTACCACTCTTTCTGTTCAATTATCTCTATCTCATCACAGTCCTGCAAGTGAGCAATGGGCTGTTTCTAACATTATAAGATTAAATGATGCTAAGTCCTGTCCATGGTTTTTTCTTTTAAACTCTTAACTTATAATCATGACGAAATACTTCCTTTAATATTTGTTTAGCACCTACTATATGGTTGATGATTGGCAAGCATTGCTTTCTTATGTCCTTTACATCTTTCAGGTAAATGAGTGATGGTGGAGTTGTCCACTATGGCATATAGCATAAAAGTACTTCTGTACTAAAACCCTTATTATGAATGCTCTCATTGTTTGTGGAGATTTGTCTCATACAAATTTTCAGGAAGTTTTTACAAATAGGAGTCTATACACTTGAAGCTGATGTTTTCCTTTTAGGTATTAAAAGGACCCCAAACCTTTTCCTTGCTTTGGTATCTTCCTATCCAACAGATAACTCATGAAGCAATAACTCAATGCCCTTGAATTTTCTCAATTGCATCAGATTTCCTGTGGGTATGCTTCAGATAATCCAGCTTTTTTTTCCTGTCTTTGTTCTATTCAGTGCCACCCGTATTTCTTATAAGCAGAGGAGATGGACTCAAGATGCAGAATAAGAACATATACTTTCTGAAACAGCCAATATGGGGATTTCTTTTCCTTGACTATGCATGTTTTCACAAAACTTTGTTTTAAATATAGCAGGTGTGTGAGGGAGAGGAGATTTTTGTTTAGCAAAAAAAAAATGAATCTTTTTAATTCTGAGAATAAAAAGAAAACTAGAAAGAATAACAGAAAAACAATTGATTATATATTTAGAAATCAATCTGTATGCCAGGCAGGTGCTAAGCCCTGGGGATACAAAGGGAAGCAAAAGACAGTGCCTGCCTTCAAGGAGCTTCCAATCAAATGGGGGAGACAATTAGCAGATTAGGGGAATTAGAGGGAAAGTCTTAGAATTGAGGGGTTCAGAAAGGCTTGAAATGAAAGATCAGATTTTATGGAAACACAATCAGAACAACACAAGATCTAGAAGGTTCTACATTAAGGGATCTAAGGGCTTGGAATATGATATTCTGGAGGTCAATGGAGCTAGGATTAAAACCAAGAATCACCTACCCAGCAAAACTGAGTATCATGCTCCAAGGCAAAATATGGATTTTCAATAAAATAGAGGACTTTCAAGCTTTCTCAGTGAAAAGACCAGAGCTGAATAGAAAATTTGACTTTCAAACACAAGAATCAAGAGAAGCA
>JAQQSZ010007077.1:0-13413 GCA_028646595.1 Phalanger gymnotis | reverse complement strand
CTCACACAAGTCCCTGCTTTCGCCTCCAACATTTCTTGCCATAGCTGCTTGCATTTTGATGTCTGCTCTCCATTTTTGGTAAAAATGAGTTAATAGCACTTGAGCTGTGTAGGTAATTTATTCATTAATTCAGGAAATATTTAGTTGCTTTCCAGAATTGTCGTACTAATTTGCAGCTCCACTAACAATGCACTAGTGTTCCTGTCTTTCTACAACTCCCCCGACATTGACTATTTTGTTTTTTTTGGTCATCTTTGCCAATTTACAGGGAATGAAATGAAACCTGTGTTGTTTTGATTTGCATTTCACTTATTTGTGATCTGGAGCATTCATTCATATAATTATTGTTTACAATTCTTTTGAGAAATCCCTGTTCACATTCTTTGATGACCTATTTGAGAATGTCTTTTGGTTGTCTATATTTCTATTTGTTTTGTAAATATCTTAGAAACCAAAACCTTATCTGAGAAATTTCATGCATTTTCCCCATTTGTCTATTTACCTTCCTATCTTAGAATTTTGTTTAAAGCCTTATTTTTTTTGTACCAAAGCCTATTGATTTAATATGGTCAAAATGATCTATTTCATCTACTGTAATTATCTTTATCCCTTATTTGGTTAAGAATAAATCACATACTCATGCCTGTGAAAAGTATATGCTTACTTTCCCTTTTACGTTTTGAGGATATTATTTTTAATATCCAGGTTGTGTATTCACTTTATATTTATCACAGAATATGGTGTAAATTGTTGGTCTCAATCCTAATTTCTGCTGTATTGATTTCTAGTTTTCCAAATAGTTCTTATCAAATAGGGAGTTCATTCCTAAGTTATGTTTTTGTATTTACTGAACACTGTGTTGTTGGATTTGATTATTTCTGATTCTCCTTTGTCTAGTTTGTTCCATTGATCTACTTCTCTGTTTTTTAACCAACACTAAAATGATTTTGATGGTTTTTAGTTTATAATACAATTTGAGGTCTATAAGTAGCACTAATGTTTAATCAAAGCATAGGATTTCAGAACTGGAAAGCACCTCCAAGGCCATAGATGCAATCTCTTCTACAACATTCCCTATAGCTGGTCATCTAGTCTTCTCTTGAAGAACTCAAGTGATGGTGAAGTAGTACATCAGTCCATTCCAAGAAGAGGTAGCTCTAATTTTTCAGTTTTCCCTCACAATGTGATTTTTATGTATTTAAGTGACCCATAGTATGGGCAAGTCAGAGAGATTTTAGCATGGGATGGAGAACATAGAAAGAGCATAATGATCATCACCTAGGAAAGCTGTGCCTTTCCCTTAGACTTACTCTACTTTTCCATTGTCAGTGGTACCTGTGAAAGGTTTAATGTAACCTCAGTAAGCACATTCTAGTTTGGATCTTTCTGAATAAAATCCCGGTGGCAATGTAATTAGAATTAAGAAAAACTCACGGGAACTTTTTTTGAATTTTGAAATGCTTAAATAAGAGCCTTTCATGACTCCCTCAGAAAACCCAAGTTTTAATTAATCACCAAGGTCCTCATCTCCAATGGGATCTCAGGAGATCCTGCCTTATGGGACAGGATACCAATAAATTGGTTTCTCTCTTTGCATTATTTACACAAAGGATTAAAAGCAGGAATTGGATTTGATTATTTGTTAACTTTGGAATAGAGGAATCCCAAGTGAAAGTTTTGAAGTAGGGACATTGCTGCTCATCAAATGAAATGCCCCTGCAATTTTATACCTATTCTGGAAATATAAATCTTATATTAACCCTTGAATCACTAACTTTGAAGTTTAAATATGTACCATGGAATGATAGTAATGTGCCATTTCCCCATTATCTGATATGCCTTCTCTCAAATTCAAGATGGGGGCTCCCTAATCACTTCTACCAATATTTATAATCCTGGGCTCTTAAAAACATCATATTATATTTCTTTGTTTGAAGAACTAAGGGTAAGCATAGTATAGTAGAAAGGGCCCTCGACTGGGGATTAAGATGGCTTGCATTTGGATCTGCACTCTGTCACTGAATTTTGTGTGTGAATTTGGAGAAGCCACTTCAACTTTTTGGGCCTCAATTTCCTTATCGATGAAATAAAGAGGTTGGCCTAGATGGAGGTTAAGTTCTAACATTCTATAACATGTACAAGTAAATCTCAAATACTTCTTTCAAAGATGACTCTTTAAAGCAGGGCTACCTCTAGCATATGCAGGGCTCAGGTAAATAAATTTTTTCTGGGACTGCTGTTTATGTTAACAGTTGATTAAAATGTATTACAAGTACCATGTGAGGTATACTGATCTATCAATAGAGGTTTAGGATAATTAGCCTATGACTTTCACCTTTTCATACAGAATATTATGATTTAAAACACCAAACCTTAAAGAGTAGCAATGACTGTTTAAATTTGACTTACTACTTACAGTTCTTCTCAGCATAACTGCTCAGAACAGTAACAACCACTGAGGATTAAACAATGAATTCCACTCCCCCACCCCTGAACACTATTCATCATATATATGTATATATAAAATCAGGTAGATGGTTTATACTGTGAAAGCTCACCTCACTCACACATTGCCTTTAGTCTCTCAGCATGCTGCAAATATCAGTAGCTTCATTTTCTGAGACTGTTTTCAACACTATGGGATAGCTTATAGCCCAAAATTAGAATATACCAAACACATTCCAAGAAAAACTGAAAGCATTCTCTCATGTGCAATAGCAGGTGTCAAAGAATAAAATACATAGAATAGAGACTTTATCATATATTGAAATTCTGTTTCAGCACATTTTGCATGAAAAAATGCCTTCAGTAGCAGGTTCTGATAATATTTGTCTTCATGAAATAGATAATTTTGAGGATTTTTTTTGAATCTTACATTAAAGTTTAAATCGTTACTTTTATTATTATTGGTCGTGTTGGCAGCATAAATAAATCAGATGATGGAGTGTTGATATTGTTTTAAAATTTTATTGTGCCCTATTTTTGAAACCTCAGAAAAGATAAATCTATCTTTATTGAAATTAAAAAAATAATAGTTTTGTATTAAATTCAGAGTCTATCAAAATCATAATTTAAGAAAAATGAAATAAAATATAACATATTTTAATTGTCAATACACATTCATAACAATATTTTCCTTTTAAAGTTATACTGGATCTTATTTTTGCATTATTGTTTACAACAATTTAAACATGCACAAACATAAAATGTACAAAATTAAAACATTTTATAAAAAAAACTACCCAATGTCTAACCCCAAACAGAGGACACCATCCCACACAATATGATGAGGTAGTGTGGATATGCATTTTGATGGCAATTTTTAATGTGTCCTTTCTTTAGATAGAAGGATTTTTAAGTTTAAATTTATTATCACAGTTGTAACATTAATGATTATGACATATTTTAAAAACAAATTTGAAGAATTGTGGTTTACTTGTGAATTATTAAGAATTTAGGCAAAGCACTCACAGTTTTTAAGCAACCAATATGAGGATAAAAAAAGTGATTAACTGCTTAGAACATAGTATACTATTAATATTTAAAGATTAAAAATTAATAATTTAGTAACCAAAATGGTTTTTGTATAATTGAAAATATTTTTAAATTATTCATTTTTAATGCTTACTTTTTATGTATTTCAAAAGGTAACAGTAGTACAGTATATGCATATAGTTTATAAATACATAAAATATTTTACTGATAGGATGCCCTGTCAAAATAGTCTTGAGAACCCTACCTAGGACACTGAGACTTTGAGTGACTTGTCCATGGTCATATAGCAAGCATTTGTCTGGGACTGACATACTCTAAGTCAGGCTGCCTGTTGACAGCTCTTTATATTAATTTGAAATCTACCTTCTTATGGATTATACACACTATTTCTGGTATACCCCCCCACCCCCACCACTGAGCAACAGAGAATGTTTTCAAATCCACATTTATTTCATTTCAAAGATAGTGATTGAGATCTCTAGTCTATGTGGTATAGTAGAGAGAGGTCTGCATTCCAAGTGAAGTGTGATGTTTTGAGGTGGGGTGGAGTCCAGCCCAGGTAAAGGGCTCTAGGGCAATGCTAGGGTTTCTGTTTCCCCTTTCCTCTCCCAATCTTGTAGTTCTGGAGGTGGCAGTGGGGGCTTCAGAACAGGGCAAATTAAACTAACTCGGATAAGCCACTATTAGTCATCTTGGAGTTGGGAATGGTGACTGATTAAAAAAAAATGATTCTTAACAGGTGACATGCCACATGCACAGATGTGGCAACCAAACACCTAAGCTCCAAATTGGAGATCTTTTCCACTTCTCCCCTCCACTGTCATATTCCACCACTAGTCACGGCAATCACACTTCTGGCACCTTCACACTGGCTTAATTTAGGTGTATTCAGATGTTCCCAAATGCCATGCAATGTATCCCATAAAAACAGGGTAACATTTGATCAGTTGGGCAGGTTATTAATAATTATTTTATTTTATTCTATACATTCATTATCTTATTAATTATTGTTTTAACTTGTGATGAATATGATCCTCCAAAGAGCAGCCCCACCTACAGTTCTGACCCAGGTAGGGATCTTGGCTTGCCCAGGTCTAAGGGTAGTACTGCTTTAAGGCAAACTTTAAAAAGAACATTAGAATCAGAAAATACAAATATTTATCTTTACTCTCTAATTCTTGACTGTTTTTATCATTCTGTTTCTATTCCCCCAACCCCCAAACCATCTTCCCTGACTTGTAGAAAGACTTTTTGAACTGAACTCTAAGGTCAGCACTCACTAGAACATGTTGTCACTTAGCTCTTACAAGAGTTTTGGGCTTTAGGGAATCATTTCTGTGACACTCAGTTCCGCAGTGTTTTCCAGGTGTTTTCTGTGTTGTATTGTCCTTCCAAAAGGGAGGATAGAGAAAGACATAATATCCTTTGTAGTTTTTGTATTTTTGTATTTTTTGAGAAGACATTCTTGACAGTTTCCTTCTACTGAAATATTTTGCTTTATATTTTATATTGTTATTGTCTTGCTGTATATAAAAATTACATACTATATGTCTTATTTCACCCATTTTCTCATATCTATAAGGGTGGTCAAGGAAAGGGAAGAACATGAGAAGATATGTAGATACATTTCTCTCCTCCACACCCAGAGCAATCTTATTTCCTTGGACTAATGGGAGAATAGATTTTGATCATTGAGATCTTCTCCACCCAGATCTTACCCATTACAATGACTTCAACAATTATCTACTTCTTTATAAATGACACCCAAATGTATATCTCTACCTATGACCTTTGTCTTGAATTCTGGACGAGTAATCCCTACAGTAGTAGTTTACTAGGTTTCCCATAGAAGCCTATGTGTCAAAGTCTCTACAGAAGTAGGTAAAAAAGGAACACAAATCTTTGTTCGAGCACTTAGTTTATAGTGTATAGTATGTAACAGTGTAAAGCCAATACAGAATAGCTTTTATTTCACACCATTGGAAGGATGCAAAAAAAAAAACCCAGCAACCAAAAAACACACCAAAAACAACCAAGCCTCACAGAATATCATCATGAGTCTATAAACAACCAATTCTTTCCTCTGATGAGTTCCCCTTTCCCTGCAGTGGGTGGTACTACCGTGATTGAGACTTCACTGTAGAGAATATTGACTTGAATTGGATGAAAAGTCTTTCCCCAGTGAACCCCTTTTTGGCTTAGGGATCCATACTATCTTCTAGATTTTTAGTGTTATCCGAGGATTTGGGTTCACTTGAAAAGAAACTTTTGCATTTGGTAAAGCCAACTTTTGCACTGATAGAGCCAACTCTTCCCATTGTATCTTCTCAATGTGAGTAACTCACTTTAACAGAAGACATGGTTAAGGTTGATTCTGCAGCAGTCTCCAGGTGCTTGCTCCTCTTTTCTCCCAGAAAGTCATCTCTTTGGTAGGCATGGTCTTCAAATCCCTACTTCACCACTGCCCCTAGTTGCTACTATTTCTGGAGCCATGTGGTCCCTGTCTAGAAATTCTTTGGCTGTTCTGTCACAGCTTCTTTATAGCCCCTCTGGGGCTAAGGGAGTTTCTGGGTAGGGCTATATAGGTTAACTGACTCTCTTTCACCAAAGTCTCTCTGATTCCTGCTTTCTCTCCTCTGTCCTCTAAGATCTGTCTACTCTTTATTGTAGGACCAGGTCCCAGGGTAGCTCACTATATTAATCCTGACCTAATGATATAATTTCCAAATGATGTGACTGTCAGTTGGATGAACCAATACTTCAGTCATTGGACTTCACTTCCTTCATTGAGCTCTGCAGCCCTCTAGAATCCATAAGTGCTCTCAATGGAGAAGAGCAACATGACCTCTCACACTACTAGGAAGAGATGGGAGTTAATAACTCTAATTCTTCAGAAAAGTTGGAGGACTACCAGGTCTTACCATCTCCTCTGCTGCGGAATCCTGTCTCCTGGGCCTCAGCATCTGCCCTGCCTCTACATTCTCCTGACCCCCTGAACAATGTTGGACTTATCAATGTACTCTAGTGATTCTTGCCATAAGGTTTACTCTTGGACCTTTAGGACCTGCAGGCTTTCATGGCTGACTTGAAGATGAACTTTTACATAGAGTCTCTCCATATTAGAGTGTGAGCTCCTTGAGAGCAGCAACTCTCTTTGCACCCCCAAGGTTTAGTATAGGACTTGGTACATAGTAATTATTTAATAAATATGTTCCCTTTCATTCAAGATATGTGATTAAAGTGCTAAATTGAGATATTAAAACCTATGAAGCAGGCATAAAAATTTTAAGCAACTTAACTTTATTAAATTTCACAGGTCTATTCCTGATCGTGTGCCTGTGACACTTACATAATGTCTCTGTTTCGTCATCCTCTGCAATGGATATTGCTTCAGAAGTTACAGTTATCTTCTTAGTGACCTGTTTCCTTATGATTATTGCAAAGTGAAATGGACAGAACTGGGGCCAATGGATTTGTGTTATGAACAGAATATTTAGGCTTCAGATTAAGAATCTCCCAACAATTAGAACAATTCAAAAGAGTAGGTTGCTGCATTAAGTGAATTCTCAGTAACTGGAAGTATTCAAACATAAATTGTTTTGGCTGCTTTTCACAGAAACATTGTAGAATAGGACAGGAATAGACTTGATGACCTCTGAGATCTTTTTTGTTTCTAGAATCCTACTGTACTTTTTTACCTCTACAACATATCTTGCATGTGTCCCCTTCCTTTTTTCTACTCTAATGGCCAATATTGGCTCTTCCCATCTCTTGCTTGAGCTATTGCAGTAGTCTCCTAAATGTTTTCCCTAACTTTCTTGTTTTCCATCATTTCAATCAATCTTCCATATAGCTGCTAAAGTGGTTTTTTTTTCCTACATCATAGGTCTGATCATGGCATTACCTTACCGAATAAACTACAGTGGATCCCTGTTGCCTCTAGGTTGCAATATAAATGCCTCTGGTCTTTAAAACCCTTCACAACCCTGCTTCCTACATTTCCAACTTTATCATGCAGCATTCCCTTTCCTGTACTCTGCAGCCCAGAGAGATTGGCTTCTTGCTATACCCCCACAAATGACAATCCTTCTTCCTTTTCTACACCTTTGTACTGGCTGTCTCCCCTGCCAGAATGAACTTCGAAATCCCCTGTTTCCTTCAAAATTCAGCTCAGGTGTCACTTTCCATGTGAAACACTTCATGATTTTCCCTTCCCAGCTGCTGATTTCCTTCACCCCCAAAATACCTTACATTTATTATAATTATAGTTGCATACACATATGTGCTGTTTTTCTCAATAGAATATAAGCTCTGTGAGCAGAAGTATTGTTTTGCTTTTCTCTTTGTATCTGCTTAGCGTAGTGTCTGAGAGTAATGAGCACTTTCTGATTGAATATATGAAGAAAATTGGAGAGAAACAAGTGATGCTCTTTTCTTCTGTGCTTTGGGGGAATGTGAAATCCCTACTGGAAAGTCAAAGTCTGCATAGACTGAGTGAGCGATCCAGCAGGCAGTGTGCACCTAATGATCCCAAGTGAAAACACAAACCCTATTTCTTCTCCCTGAAGTGCCTGACCTCTCAAATTAATCCCAGGAGACCAACACCCAGAATAAACCCCCCTGTTTCCTATCA
Source organism: Phalanger gymnotis (assembly GCA_028646595.1). Classification (NCBI taxonomy): domain Eukaryota; kingdom Metazoa; phylum Chordata; class Mammalia; order Diprotodontia; family Phalangeridae; genus Phalanger; species Phalanger gymnotis. Next base: position 5,285 of record JAQQSZ010007077.1, on the reverse strand, counting down.
TTAGGTGATTCCAGTGACATTTGGTAGGTGTTGTTTCTTCCTCCCACCAGAAGATCCTTGAGATAAAGCCATATCAGAAGCTAGTATCCCTCACTCAAAACAACTCTTATCATAATTTAGCAACTGTGGTCTGGGCTCTGACTTCCCTCAGCCAGAAAGAGAGCCATAAAGTCATCAACACTGAGGGTCTAGGACTAGGAGAGTAACCAAACAATAAGATTCATCCTGAGGGTTCAAGACTGAAGGAAGGTGAGTAAATGACCAATTTTTCCTCCTGATTTTTCCTTTCAAATCCACAACCATGAGGTGCCAGGGTTCGTGGAAATGCTACTTCCTTATGGAACTGAATTAAATTGAGTTCATGAGAGTGCATTGGACAATGAGAAGAGACAAGGGGCCTCCAGATGTACCTAGTGCTTCAGCTCCTGAGGACTATCCAAAAACATGGGATGCACTTTCCATTTCTTGTTCCTGGAAATTTTTCTTTGTGAACCCTGGGAGTGACTGAATCTCTCAGAGGAATTTTTTTCTTTCTCTGAAATGATCACCATCCTAGAAGAATCTGGTAAAGCAGGAAGACTTAATATTTTTTGTGTAATGGACCTCTTTGACAGTTTGGTGAAACTTATAGCCTTTTTCAGAATGTTTTTACAGGCATAAAATAAAATATATGAGATTATAAAGGAAGTCAATTATTTTGATATTATATGTAATTTAAAACATTAATAGATCCCAGGTTAAGAACCCCTGCAGTAAAGAGTTGCTGAGGGCTAATGATAAGAGCTTCTAAATCCATCTTCTGCTCATGTTGTTTGTCCCTACCTGTGACTATAGAGTCAGAGTTGGGAGGAATTCATTGAAATACTTCACCTATTAAAGAATATTTTGAGTCTCTGAGATTTCTGGTAGCAACAAGAGAAGGGGGAAAGGAAGAGAAAAAGCATTTGTTAAACACCTACTATGTGCCAGATACTGTGCTAAGTACTTTACAAATATTATCTCATTTGATCATCACAAGAACCCTCTGAGGTAGGTGCTGTTATCTCCATTTTACATTTGAGGAAACTGGGTCAGACAGTGGTTAAGCAACTTACTAGAGTCCCACAGCTAAGTCTAACACAGTCTAAGGCTATATTTAAACTTGGGTCTTCTTGACACTGAGCCCAGTGCCAGGGGGCCAGTAGAGGACCGGACTTAGCCTCTGAAGCATCATTGTACCTTACTATCATGAAGTCAAGTATTTATTACATCCTTATTATATTCTAGTTGCTATGATAAACTCTAGGGATACAAAGAAAAAACAGAGTCCTTGTCTTAAGAAAGGGAAAATGTCGATATGAATAGAGAGAGCTCCTCATTTAGAAAGTGGAGACACAAACATGAATAGGTACATGGGAGATAAAGAGTAGTTGGAAGATTGTAATAGCTGGTGGTGGCGATAGGGGAGCAGATTAATAATTGTTGTTTGAGTTGAGCCTTGGAGGAAGCCAGGGATTCTGAAGAGAAATGAAGAGGGAGGACATTTCAGGCACAGAGGGCAGTCTGTGCAAATGCCTAGATGTGGCAGTTGGAGAACTTCCTGTGTGAAAGACATCAATTGAGCCATTATATCTGGATCATAGTATGCAGGAACATGGAGGAAAACTGGAAAGATAGGAATGGGCCAGGCAATAAAGGACCTTGAATGCCAAATAGGGCACATAATGCTGGACCTCAGTTTAATGTTGTTTTTTTTCCTCCTGTTCCTGCAGATCACTCCCAGAAGAGAATGGTCATGGGAAATCACTCCATAGTATCTGCATTTATTCTTGTGGGCTTAACAGATCAACCAGAGCTACAGCTCCCCCTCTTCTTTCTTTTTCTGGGGATGTATATTCTTACTGTTGTGGGGAACGTAGGCTTAATTATTTTGATTGGACTGAATTCTCACCTTCACACTCCCATGTACTATTTTCTCTTTAATCTGTCCCTTATAGATCTCTGTTACTCTACTGTTATTACTCCCAAAATGCTAATGAACTTTGTCTCAGAGAAAAACATTATCTCCTACTCTGGGTGCATGACTCAGCTTTTTTTCTTCTTCTTTTTTGTGGTTTCTGAGTCCTTTATTCTTTCATCTATGGCTTATGATCGTTATGTTGCTATCTGTAACCCTCTGCTTTATAATGTAACCATGTCCTACCAAGTCTGTTCTCTGCTATTGTTGGGGGTATATGTAATGGGGTTTTGTGGAGCCATGGCCCATACAGGTTTCATGCTAAGATTAGTCTTCTGTGATGTCAACATTATTAATCACTACATGTGTGATATACTCCCCCTCTTAGAGCTCTCATGCACCAGTACCCATGTTAATGAGTTAGTGGTTTTCATTGTTGTAGGCATTGACATTGGAGTCCCCACTGTCACCATCTTTATCTCTTATGCTTTAATCCTCTCTAGCATCCTCCGCATCAATTCCACGGAGGGCAGGTCCAAAGCTTTCAGCACCTGCAGCTCCCACATAATGGCTGTTTCTCTTTTCTTTGGGTCAGGAGCATTTATGTACCTCAAACCTTCCTCCCTTCTATCCATGACCCAAGGCAAAGTGTCTTCTTTATTCTACACCATTGTGGTGACCATGCTGAATCCCATGATCTACAGCCTGAGGAACAAGGATGTCAAATTGGCTCTGAGGAAAACTCTGAGTAAAAGAATATTCTGAATAGGACCAGGACAATAAGAAGATAGAAAGTTCTGTGTGTTTTATTGGAGTTTTTCATGGAGTGATGCTGATTTCAAGGCTTTTCTCTATAGAAAGAGCAAATCTTTGATTGTTGTCCTCATATAGAATAATCTCTCCCTTATGCATAAATTCTTGTCTTCATACACACACATGTCTCTTTGGTGATATTCTTAGTGCATTAAATTCATTAACATTACACATAGCTTTCCAAAAATAACTTTTCTATAGGAAAAACCCTATAGCTTTCAAAGAAGTAAGTGGGGCTAACAAGACTTATAGGTCTGATAGGGGATCTCGGATATTGAGTTTAGCCCCTACTTAGAGTATGAATGCCTTCTATAGCATCTTGACAGATGGTTGCTAATATGTGTACTTAGTGTGAATTTGTGAGAAAGATTGATTTCAATTTTTTCTACTATAGTAGCTCACATACAAGGCAGATTTTTAAAACTGGAAAATCCGGAGGTTAACATGAATGGGTTATTACTGTTGTGGATTTTTTTTTGGCTAGTCCTTCTTAAGTGCACTAAATTTCAAGAGTGTCCATGAGCTGTCCAAGAGTTCATAAATTCTCCATTTTAAGTTAAGGTAATGAAGTCCAAATCCTATTTGCAGACACCATCTCATCTTTGTTCACTTCCTAAATTTCTTCTTTTTCCTAAGGTCCTTGCCTCCAGTAGGCAGCAGAAGTGTGTCTGTAAGGTGTTCATTTTCTTCCATGTGATTTAATGATCACCAGCATTATTTTACAAGTTCTGTTTGGCAGTGTTATTTGTCTCCATAGGAGCCACTGTAATTGGTTAATGGTTATCAGGTTTGACACAAGTTGGGTTGTCCTCCTGCACATTCTGGGTTCATTGTATGGAAAGGAGCAGACTTCTTTTCTGCTCACATTGAGTCAATAATTCTGTCAGCAAGAGTTACTAAGCACCAATTCTAATTTTGTCTTCTTTTTGACAATTGCATCATTCTTGATGTCAACAGTGGCAATATCCTCACTACTTGGAGCTCAGAAAGGTACTTTCTCTGAAGAAGGTCCAGCTCTCTGCTCTATGGGAAGAGCCTCTTATTTAGCTCTAAATGTTCAATACTCCTTGTTTTCTTCCTCCTCTATGTTACTTCCAGCCTTGAGCCCCATGATTCTTCTTAGTAAAATGTGAGTAAGTAGGTGGCACGTACCTTAATCTCCTGGACCTTGGGTCACTTCTGGAGAGACTGACTCCATGTTCTGTTTTAATGTTAAAGGACTTGTGCTTTGGAATGATGAAGCAATCCTTTTATTGGTGTTTTTGGTCCATATAATGGGGAATGGGTGGGTGGGAAGGGGAGACAGGACTGTGCCAAAGAACACTGTATGATAAATAGGTAGAATTGCCTATGTAGGCCTACAGGAAAAACAGCTTTCATTGTTGTCCTCTTCTCATCTGTCAAGCACGTTGGGAGTCAAGTTTTCCCTCATATTTCCAGTGGAGGGGAGAGGATGAAAGGACAGTGCTCCGTTTTCCCTGAAAATAATGGTGATGGTGACCTCTACTCATGGCAACAAGCACATGTTTAGGTGAAACTAAAACTGGACCTCAAGTATTTGGCTACCTTCTATGATTTGTATTTCTTTCCTTGAGTACAAGTAACCAAACTGTAATTATGAAATAAATCTTTATAGCTTTGGTGACAACTTCATGACTTTGAGAATGGGATGGTCTGGGTCTGGGTGCTGGTTACCCACCCAAAAGTGACTTCTGAAACAACCTCACAGAGGAGATGGCTACTATCAGAATGATGGTCCCTGGATTTCTAGAAAATATGCATCCTGAGTGAGTTGCTCAGACAGTGAAGAGGAGAGGTGAAGGTGAAATGTCTTTATGGCAAGCCCCTCCCCTAGTAATTGGAGTGATGAACTATTGTTTCATGCTTTAGGTATTTGTCAATGTGTGCTCGAGAGTCTTTTGTGTTATAAACATTTTTTTTGTGATAGAGAAAATAAATACCTGTCTTATAGCTGATCACCTTTGTATATTGAGGACCACTATGGAAGGGATCCGCTAGTCTCTTTTGAAGAGTTCCTGTATATAAGCCAAACATAAACTTGAAGAAATGGGTGATTACTGAACCAAAGGGTAAAAGAATAGAATGGCCTCTCACTTTGAGGCCAGACTCCCCCATGATATGAACCCAGTACATGTTAAGTCCAGGGTTCTTTAGTGGCAGAGAAGTCACACATCACCAGCCCATGCATTTTGTATTAGGATCACTCTGTGCTTCTTTAGTTTATTTTTCTTTCTTTTCTCCTAAAAGCACTTCTGTTTTTTCAAGAAATGATTGAAGGAATACTCACAATGAAAAAAGTATGGATCTTTTAAAATACTAAGACATTTAGCATTTTATGTTTTACTAAGAGCTTTCCTCTCCCTACTCCTCACATACTGTTGTATTTGATACTAACCACAATTCTGTGATTTGGAAAATGTATAAAAACTAAATGAGTGAAACCCACACCTGGTGCTGTAGAATTTCAGACAAAGGCTGGTCATTGAAGAGGATATATTTCATGGAGGATGTGGGA
>JAQQSZ010007076.1:0-13413 GCA_028646595.1 Phalanger gymnotis | reverse complement strand
GGGTAAGCCCTGCTTCTGCAGCTTCCTGCTTCCACAGCTTCCGGCTTCCCCTTTCGCTGAAGTTGTCTCCCGGCTCCCCCTCCTCGAAGCAGAGCTTCTGGCATTCTCAAGCCCTGCCTCAATGACCAGAGACCATTGGTTCCTGAGCTGGCCCCTCCTAAGTCACCAATCCACACCCACACAGGTTTCACACCTGACAGGGCCCTGGGCCTGGGGCTTAGCACTTAACAGCTGAAAGTACTTCCACTCAAAAGAAACAAAAGCCATGCTAATGAGACAATTTTGCTTAACAACACACCAGCAAAGGGTCTTCCTCACCTTTGTCCTTTACCTGATATATCAGCTTACATGGTCAGCTAGCGACAAACTCCTCTTTCCCAATCCTTTGGACTCCTCCAGGCCAATATGGCCACCTCAATGCCCATGGTCTGAGGCCTGAATTCAGAAGGTGGTGGGGTTCAACCTCCAGGACTGTCAAAATCAACAGGAGCACTCTTCCTGAGGTATCTTACCGTCCCCCATCTGAGATATGTGAGTCTTTCCCAGGTTTCAGCACCAAATTGTTAGAAATATGCTTGACACTGAAATTCAGGTATCAAGGGCAATTTATTATTATTGAGGAATTCAAAGGAATTGGGCTTATGTTCCTGGCCAGGAGTGGACTCCACCCTTCTTTAGGAAGAGGGAGTAGGGAATATAGGAGTGAGACCAACTTTATTCTGTTAGACTGACAAAGATTGATGCACCATCATCTCAGTACCTCCAGAGAACAGATTCATCTGCTCCACTCTTCCTGATACACTTCTTCATATGTTCTCTCCTTGATATGTGTAAGCATGTCCCCCGCATCACATGTCCCATGTTCAAAAATGGTAGAAAACTCCTCCCTTGGGTGGCGTGTAAGGTAATATTCAATTAGCCAATTAAGCATGTGTGGTAGCCATTTGACCCAGTTTTCTCTTCAACCCTGACCATTATCGGGCTGATTTAGACCAGTTTTCCTAACATCTTGAATAACATCCTGAATCTGTGGTTTCTGCAAAACTGCAAACTTTATTCTGATTGGCTGGGGACCCTCATCCTGGTTAATTTTTACTCCTTCTTTGTTCAAGCTGACACTTCGTTAATCATTCTGTGGAACTCAACTCTTTCTGTGGAAACCTAACTTTCCCTAATTTTTACCCATCTCTCACAAAATATAAGAAAAATATTATTGAAACACCTTTGACTATTGTTGCATGGAATTTGTAACAAGGTTACATACTGAGCAGCTTTGTGAGATCCTCTTGCAAAAATCAACCATGTCCTAGAGCATATGGGACTCACATGCAGAAAGGCAAAAAGATTAAACACATACCTTTATACCATAACAGTAAAGACTGACATGAGTAAGAGAAATTGAAAGATAAAAATCAACAAATGGAGGCCAAGTAATGCAATCCTAAAGAATAAATGAATAGAAAAAAAACCTTTATTATGTGCTTACTATCTGCAAAGAATTTTGCTATGCACTGAGAATAAAAATAGAAAGCCAGAAAGTCTCTAAAAGAGCTCTCAGTCTAATAGAGGGAGACAATATACCTAAGAGGTTTTAGATTGCAAGTCACATGGAAATCTTTAGTGGTCTTTATGATTCAGAGGCAAAGCAGATTGTAGTGCTCGTGTGTAGTGTTGTTTCTATTGAACCATATCCATTCCTGATGTTGAGCCATTTAGAGTCATTTAAAGAATAAATGAATCAGAGACCTAGAAAAAGATGGTATCAAAGAAAAATCCATTGAGGAAACATGTCAAAGCTTATGGGATATAAGCAGTATAGTCCTTGAGGGAAATTGACTATCTTCAAGTATTTGTATCTACAAAAGAAGAAAAGAAAGAGAAGAATGAATTGATCATGTAACTTTAAAAACAACAAATTAATAAACATAAAAGCAAAAATTTGGAAAATCAAAGAAGAGGTAAAATGGAAAACTAAACTTCCCTCAAAAAATTTAATGAGATAACCAATTTAATTCAACAGGCATTTATGAAGTGCCTGTTATATGATAAGTGCTAAGGCTACAAATGCAAGGAATAGTTCCTGACCTGAAGGAGTTTACATTCTACTGTGAGATAAAAGCATAGTTGAAGATAAGTAAAAACAAATTATGTGCAAAGTACAAAGTATGCAAAGTGATATTTTTGGAAGTGAGATCATTAGCACCCCAGGGGCCTCATGTAGAAGCTGACATTTGAGTCTTGAAGAGAAGCTACAGATTCCAAGAAATGTAGATGAGAAAGAAAGGCATTCTAGGCATGAAGAATAAATAGCTTGTGCTCCTAAAATAGGTTGTTCTTGGTTTTTTTGGTTTTTGTTTTAAGGAAAAGAACTACCAAAACCAATTAAATAAATAATTTGATAGTTTGATCTTTAAAGGACAGAGGAAAGCCAAATTACAAAAGGCCAAAAATTAAAAGGGGAATTCACAACAAATAAGGAAGACATAAAGTAAAATAATCAGGAACTATGATGCCAAAAAAGAAAGAAAAGTTAAATGGATGAATATTTACAAAAATAATCACATTCAGAGAAACAGAGCAAGAAAGAGTCAACACAACCTAATCTTTGAAGGAGAAATTGAAAAATTTGCAAATGAACTCCTAAAGAAAAAAAGTACATGAATCTATATGGTCTACTAGTGAATGAATTCTAATAATATTTGATGAACGGTTAGATTCTATATTATATAAAATGTTTGTAAAAATAACTCCTTACCAAACACTATGAGACAATTATGGTCCTGGGACCCAAAGGAGGAAGACATAAAACAGATAAGAAAATCCATAGATCAGAGGAGAGAGGAAAAGAAATTCCATTCAAAATAACCACAAAATGTGGAAAGTATCTAGATGATTAGCTGTCGAAACACAAAGAATTTACATGAATCCAACTACAAAACACTCTACAGAAATAAAAGAAGATGAATAATTTAAAAGATAATTCATTGTTCATAGCTGAGTTGCACTAACATAATAAAAATGATGCTACTAATTAATAACCAGATTTATCCCCATCCCAATTAAATTACCAAGAAGTTTCTTTATAAAACTAAGAAAAATAACCACAAAAGTAATTTGGAGAACAAAAGGTCAATAATCTCAAGGGAAACTGTAGGTAAAAAGTAGGAATTAAAGGGATTTTGCATTACCAGATCTTAATTCTTTATATTGCAAAGCAGTAATTATTAAAACTGTTTATGTTGGTTGAGAAATAGTAATAGAATATGAATAAGCAACAAACAGGAAGCAATCACATATAGTAATATAGCATTTAATAAACCCAGGAACACAAAATACTGCGGTAGGAATTCTTTTTTAAAATAAGAATTACTGGGGAAATGGAAAAAGCAGTTTTGCAAAAATCAGTTTTCCATCAACATACTACAGCAACCACCACAATAAGCTCCAAATTATTATGTGACATAAATAACAAAAAGTCATAAATAAAAAATTAGACACTAGGAAGATATACTTTTCATTTCTACGGTAAAGAGGAAATTCTCATGTATGTGAAAATATAGTAGCACTTTTTGTGATAGCAAAAAAAAAAATCAGGGAGAAAGTAGGTACCCAATGGGGAATGACCAAAAAAATTGTGATTTATGAATGCCTTAGAATATTATTACAGCATAAGAAATGAATCTAGAGAATTTGGAGAAATTTGGGGACACTTCTTGGAACTAATGCAAAGTGATATAAGCAAAATGAAGAGAAAACTTATACCTTCACCACAATGGTATTAAAGAAAATGTAATGCCTGGCATATAGTGGGAGCTCAATAATTTCCTGTTAATTGATTGAAAAATGACACTGAAAGCTATCAAAATATTGACCAATACTGTGATCAGCTTTGATCAGGAGATTTCTGATCCTCCAAAAGAGGAGAATTGCCTTCCTCCTCTCAGCAGAAAGATAATAGACTTGGTGTAGATTAGAATAAGCCTTATATTATCAGACATGCCATTGTGATGTCTTGTTTTAACTATATTTTTGCAAGGGAGGTTCTTTTGGGGCAGAGGGGAGGGAGGGAATCACTGAGAAATAATAACAATGTTTTAAAGCACAAATAAAATATTTATTTTAAAATGAAAGGTTCCCTACTGTTAACCAGAACCATTCATCACTAATTACATCAACATTTAGATCACTGTATTTGGGAGCAGTTTTCACATGGCTGGTTTTCTATCAAGTCACCTCTTTTCACTACTTGGAGTTATATTTGTAGCTAAGACATCCCAGCAGACCCATTGAGTTCCTTATAAAACCAGTCATTCCACAGAGGCCTGTAAACAAGACAATAAAAAAAGTAATGCCAGTAAAGTGATTCTAGGCACTAAGAGAGACAGAAGGAGCACTGATTTTCCTACCTTCAGCTTAGGGGAGCGGTATACCAAGTTAGTCTAGAATGGGAGCCTCTCTGTCTCTACAATGACTGTTTGTCCTCTGGAAAGTTTGATTCTCTCAGTTCTCCTGGCCTGGAAATATACCAACCTTTCTCCCCCTCTAGTTTATCAAGCAAAATTTTGAGTTTAGAAAAAAGGGAAAAAGTAGCTAGGAGTGAACAGGTAAAACCATCTACATTGCTAAAATGGACTCATTGCAACAAATGGAAGTTGCAGTGTAGTGGAAGGAGGATAATGAATCTGGCATCAGAGGACTGAGTTTCAATCTTGGCTCTGCCGCTTACCAGTCTGTGACTTTGGATAGGTAACTTAACCCTTGTAAGCCCAAGTTTCGTTACTAGTTTGGCTAGTAATTAAATAGGGATTATAATACCTACATTACTTACCTCATGAGATTGTTAGGAGTATCAAATGATTGGAATATGTAAAGTGTTTTATAAACCATAACTGCTATATTTTTTAATGGAAGAAAAAAATGGGATCTCTACAAACTAAGAAAATGGAATTTAGGATGAAAAGACATAACTTTACTCATTATTCAACATCACTTTTGGCATGTGGAAATTTCTTAGTGTTTGCATGTATTTTTTTATTTATTCTGAGCTCAGAAATTCAAATGGATATGAATTTTGATTTAAATTATGCAACATAGGTTGCATATATAAAGTGTGATTTGGTTAAAAGGAGCAGGTAGATGGCAGGGATGGGGAGGTGATAAATCGCTAGTTGCCTCATTCTTCCATGTTGTATAAAGTGCCTGCTTGCATGCTGAACAGGAAGACAGGCTAGGACAAATTTATACTTGTTTAGTCTTGCAGCAAAACAATCAATATATTACAAAAACTCATACCTATTGCGCACCAAGCAACATTTGGTAAAGATCACTATCCTTTCTGATCCTATTTTTTTAAGTGTTTTTATTTTGTAGTGCATTACCGATACTTTCAGTATGTGTTTTTCTTATTTGTTGTTCAATTGTTGCTGTTTTTTTCAGTCATGTCCAATTTTTCCTGACCTCATTTGGGGTTTTCTTGCAGAGATACAGGAGTGGTTTGCTTTATGTTTTACTCATAGGGGTACATTAAAGCAACCTTGAACCAGTTGTCAAGAGCCAGTTGTTAAATTTTCAGTGTGAGCCTTTACACTTCGGAAATCTGTAGACCCTACAAATCAGGGCTTGATTTTTTATTTTATTAACTATCTAGAATTTACAAAGTGATGAAAAAATGTTAACACACTCAAAAAGTGTGCTGTACATACTTTTTGGGGGGAGATCTTACTAAACATTTACCAGGACCTTCCTGATCACTTATATTCTAAGTATGCTCCAAAAGTCATTCCTTTGAATGGTTTTTGCTGATTTGCAGTGAGTATATGTATTCTCCCTCAAATGAATGGGACTCAAAATGTTGGGGTAAAGGGCAAAGGTCTCGTCCTCCATAGCTTATTCCTGCTGAAATTGGACATAGAGCTGTCTCTGCCCCAAGAGGTAGAGTCCTATTCGAGAGGTCAGTTCTTTAGCAAGCTGGCATCCAGAACTTGGTTGATGCCAGGTCCAGGGATGGCACATCACCGTCGTGGACAGGTCTAAGGATGACATCTGGATTAAGTGATCGGGCATCTCCAGGTGGATGGTACTAAGCCTGTAGGAAACAAATCTCACAAGTTTAACAGACAAAAATCCAAAAAGAAACAAAGAGAGTATCATAGCCTCATTCATGATAGAATACATGAGTCAAGGATACAGTTTCATAATCATTTTCTCCTGGGTAAACAACTGTTACAGTATTATCTTTCCCATGTGTTATAATTTCCTCAGCATTTGAAACATCATCTGGCTTCTGCTTTACCAATACTTTAGCTCCCAATTTTATTCTGTCAGTAAAACCAAACCCTTCCTTTCCTCTGCTAGTTATTTTGGAAGGAGGATCAGTTTTCATAAGGGGTATGGTTTCACAAGGAATAATAATCAATTGAACTATTCTATCATTTTTACAAAACTGTATGGGTTCTTCACCCCAGTTCTGAAATGTTAGAATAATTTCTCCTTGATAACTAAAATATATCACTTCAGCCAATACATGTATTCCCTGAGCTGCTAATCCTAATTTAGGTAATATCTGTCCAAAATGATTCTTAGGGATTCTCATACATATCCCATTAGAGATTTTTTCTTATCTCTTTTCTATCCAACCAAAAGTTCTCTAAACAATGTAAATCATATCCTGCCAAACCAGGTATTTCTGGATGCGGTGGTGGAGCATCTTCCCTCACAATATAATACTCAGTATTTTGGACCTTATGTGTCTGCTATTTTCTAATTTGCAGATTTGGGGTCATCATTCTGGCTGGAGGTGTACATCCTCCTAATGGTCTATTATTCAAATTACCTAAAGCAGTGAACAAATTATCCTTCCAATGTTGATACAAATTATTAGAACTTGACTTTCTTAACTGGTCTTTCAACTATCCATTCATTCTTTCTATCAACCCAGATGCTTGTGGATAACATGGAATATGTTGTCTATATTATTCAATATGTCTACATTATTCAATGCACAATATCTCTTCATCTCATTACTTTTGAAATGTGACCCATTGTCACTTTGAATCTGCATTGGGTTTCCATAATATAGATTTATAATATCTAGAATTTTACAAGTGTTCTTCTGGGTCAAATTCTTATAAGGACAAGCCACTAGTACACATGAATAGGTGTCAACACAAGTATATATAAATTTGCATCTTTTATCTTGGGGTAGTGGTCCAATATAATATATCTGCCAAATCTGGGCTAGAACTTTCCCTCTTGCTATTTCTTGCTATTTCTCCAGTTACCAGCCGAGGAATAGTTTGCTCCTTTTCCAATTGACATATATAAAATTCCTCTGCTACTTGTTTTAACAATGAATGAGAGATACTAATACCTTGATCTTGTGCCCACTGGTGTGTGGCCTGGACCCCTAAATGGCTGGCTGTTTGGTGAACCCATTTTGCTAGCACCAGATCATCAGTTGGTGTCAAAGTAGGAACAATATGTTCAGTAGCAATCTTTGTTAGTCAATCAACATATGCATTGTATTCACATTCTGATGTAGTGAGGGCTACATGAGCATCTACATGAAAAACTGACAAAGAAGTAACCAAAGATATGTCCCATATATCTTCCCATAGTTCTTTACCCCAAACTTGTTTACCATGAATTTCGCAATTTTGATTTTTCTATATTGGCATCCATGTAGCTACTCCATAAACTACTGCCCATGAATCAATGAATATATGACACTGTCCTCCTTTCTCTGTTTTAATAGTTGATGTACTGCCATAAGTTCAGGATACTGACTACTTCCACCTATCCTAGTACTTTCCAAAGTCCATTTTGTATATGGGTTATAGGCTACTGCTTTCCAATGTCTTTTTTTGCCATCCCATCAGTAAACAATGTATGTTTCTTCTGTTCTTCAGTCAATCCATCATATCTGTCATTCTATTTTACCAAGGATTGTACCAACTGTTGCTTTGGTTCAGAGTGTTTGTCATTTCCATCAATGTCTATACTTGTGATTGATTCATGAAGAGCAGAAACTCCATTTTTACCTGTTTTCAATCTATTCTGAATATGCCATTTCCATTTAATTATGCTAGCCTCTTGCACATGTCCAATTCTGTGAGATGCTGGGGTACTCATTACCCAAGTCATAATCATAATTCCAGGTCTTAATATCACTTCATGGCCCAGAGTCAGTTGTTTAGTCTCTACCACAGACCAATATGCAGCTAACAGCTGCTTTTCAAAAGGTATATATTGTAATCCAGATGAAGGTGATTTCCTTGACCAAAATCCTAAGGCTACATTTCTGCTTTGTTGTTTCTGCCATAAACTCCAAGTCACATAGTCATCCTGTACAGTCACTTGTAATTCCACCCATCTACTTTGCATAGGCCATAAATCTGGAGCCAATTGCATAGCAGCTTTGGCTTCTTCAAAAGCTTTATACTCTGTTCAAGTCCCCAATTAAATTTATACTTTCTCCTGGTAATTTTATACAAGGGTTTCAAAATCTGTACTAAATGTGGAATATAGTGTCTCCAATATCCAAACAGTCTTATGAACTTTGGGGCCTCTTTTTTATTGGTGGGGATAGAAAAATCTTGAATCTTTTGTCAAGCTTGTGGGAGAATTTCTTGCAGTCCTTTATTCCATTGTATACCCAAAAATTTCATGGTTTGAGATGGCCCTTGAATCTTTGCAGAGTTAATAGCCCATCCTCATCACCAAATGTACCAGCAAGGCAATGATCACAATATAGATGATAATTGTCAAAATGCCTATGTGATCTGTATCACAAAATATACAAGACTCTCCATATAGAAGGTAGAAGAAGTAAACCATTTACTCAGACACCAAATAACCAGATCCTATAACCAATATGTCCACAACATCACAGCAGAGAACCACTCTATCCCAAAAGCTCTCTGCCCCCTGCTGGGGCCTTCCCAAAAACTTACAGCACAGCTATCACATGTCTGCTCTCTTTCCCTCAGCTCTGTCATAACTGCTGTCTCAGCATTTCATGTGACTCAATTTCCTTTTCCTCTCAGCGAGCTTCTCCCACCACATGTGACTTAGGCTTCCTGTGATGTAAGCAGGTTACATGGCCTACTAATGGGTGGGAAAGATCTTCAAATCTAAATTGCTATTACACTGTGATTTCGGGCAAGACACAACCTCTATTTGTCTTAGTTTCCTCAACCGTAAAATGGAAATGATAATAACACCTACCTCACAGGGTTGTTGTGATAATTAGATGAGATATTTGTAAAGCCGTTAGCACACTGTCTGACATATAGTAGGTGTTATATAAGTGCTAGCAACATTATCATTATTATCATTATGTAACTTCTAAATCTCAGAAAGTAGATGTTGCTCTTCTGATTAAGAAAGCATATAAATTCTATTCCAATTATAAAATTGGTGATCAATATGACTTGGTCCCTTTCTTTGTATTCCTTTGAAACTGATTGAATACATTGATCTCATCACATAATATTGATAGTTCCATTTATAGACTGTTCTCACTTTATATAAATTCCCATATACACAAATTCTACTTTGTAAATTGTCATTTCCATCAATGTCTATGCTTGTGGTAGTCATGAAGAGAAGAAACTCCATTTTTGCCTGTTTTCAATCTATTCTGAATATGCCATTTCCATTTAATTATGTAAAGAACTCTGAAAGAAATCTTCATTTCGAAAAATATTAAGAAAATTCCTTATGCTAAGAAGATGTTGTATGATAAGATGTTGTACAATGTAGCTTGCATAAACAGCGATGGGAAGCTGAGAAGCATCTCTAAATCAGTTCACATGTGTCTGCTGACAGTCAGTGATACTGTCTCTCCCTATGTTCAATAATGATTCTTATATTTTCCCCATGGCT
Source organism: Phalanger gymnotis (assembly GCA_028646595.1). Classification (NCBI taxonomy): domain Eukaryota; kingdom Metazoa; phylum Chordata; class Mammalia; order Diprotodontia; family Phalangeridae; genus Phalanger; species Phalanger gymnotis. The sequence continues at coordinate 3,528 of JAQQSZ010007076.1, read as the reverse complement.
AGTGGCAAATGTGCTCTTGAGGGGAAAAGTGAAGCATCTCATAAGCATTTCAATAGACTTGGAAATGAAAATGAAAAAATTAGAAAATACAAAGGACAAAAATTTTCATCAGTAGCTCATAAAGTTAGTTTTGCTTGTTGACTATGAAAAACCATGGTGAAAGATGTTTCCCAGATAAAGGAGCACACAAAATGTAGGGCTTGCAGGAAGTTGACACATCTATCAAAACAAAGGCTGGTAGATGCTATATTCTAGAGGTGGAGAAACTATTAACCATGTGGATGGAATACCAGACTTAGAAGAATATTCCTTTAAACTTGAGGACAATTCAAGCCAAGGCTCAAAGTCTCTTTGAAGATTTAAAGGTAAAGTACTTTGAAGGAAGACAAGTATTTACAGTAGGCAGTGGCTGGTTCTCACGATTTAAAAATTGTGCAGGATTCCATACTGTGCAAGTGTCCAGAGAAACTACTAATGCAGATGTCGAAGTAGCAAAGAAACTCCCAATTCTTGCAAGAAAAAAATAGATGAAGGTCCCCACTTACTGGAGCAAATCTTTAATGTTGAACAAACTGGCCCATTTTATCAAAGAATGCCATCTCAAATCTACATCTTGGTAGAGGAAAAAACTATGTGAGAGCATAAAGTTTTGAAAAATGGAATTACTCTTCTGCTCTGAGGAGATGCATCTGGGACTTGCAAATTAAAACTTGCCCTTGTACATCACTCAGAAAATCCCAAAGCATTGAAAGGAATCAGTAAGACAACACTACTTTATTTCACTGACCCTGAGGCATGGATAACTATTACCATCTTTGAACAATGGATTTTGTACTGCTTCATTCCCAAGGGAAATTTTGCAATGACAATGGCATTCCTTTCATGATTGTACTTATTTTGGAATAACTCCTCAGGTCATCCTCCTCATTTTAATGAAAATGTAAAAGTGGTCTGCCTTCTCCCTAATACTATCTCATTATTACAAGCTATGTATGAGAGAATGATTGCAAATTTCAAGGCTTATTATTTCTACACTACATTTGCCCAGTCAATTGGAGCTTTGGATGCAGATAGAAGGACTTGACATTGAGAGATTTATGGAAACCCTATAATATTTACCATGTAAAGCAGAGTATTGCTAAGGCACAGAAAGATGTAACAGAAACATGCAAAAAGAGAATTCTGGAAAAAAATGTGCCTGCAGTTCATAGGCACAAATCCCAATGGCTTTGACAAAGAGAAAACGTTTGAAGAAGTAAGAAGATTGTAAAATTAGCACAAGAATTCAAGCTAGAGTATCTGTAGTCATATGAAAAAATACTCCAAATCAATATTGAATAGAGAAATGCAGATTAAAACAATTCTGAGGTACCACTTCACACCTATCACATTGGCTAACATGACAAAACAGGAAAATAATAAATGTTGGAGAAATGGGAAAATTGGGACACTAATGCATTATTGGTGGAGAATTGATCCAATCATCCTGGAGAGCAATTTGGAACTATGCCAAAAAGGCAGTGCATATCCTTTGACCCAGCGATACCACTTCTAGGTCTATATCCCAAAGAGATCATTTAAAAATGGAAAAAGACCTACATGCACAAAAATATTTATAGCAGCTCTTTTTGTGATACCAAGGAATTGAAAATTGAGAGCATGTCCATCAACTGGGGAATGACTGAACAAATTGTGGTATATGAATGTAATGGAATATTGTTATGCTATAAGAAATGATGAGCAGGCAGATTTCAGAAAAACCTGGAAAAACTTACATGAACTGATGCTGAGTGAAGTGAGCAGAACCAGGCAATGTACACAGTAACAGCAACATTGTGCAATGTCAACTATGATTGACCTAGCTCTTCTCAGCAATACAATGATCCAAGTGGATTCATACAATGATGGAAAACACTATTCACATCCAAAGAAAGAACAATGGAGTCTGAATGCAAATCAAAGCATACAATTTTCACTTTCTTTTTTATGGCTTTTCCCATTTGTTCTGGGTCTTCTTGCACAACATGATTAATGTGGAAATACATATAATATGGTTGTACATACATAAACTATATCAGATTGCCTGCAATCTTGGGACAGTGGGATGGGTGGGAGGGAGAGAGAAAAAATTTGAAACTCAAAATCTTATTTAAAAATGAATGTTGAAAACTATCTTTATATGTATGTGAAAATAAAATAAAATACTATTTGCAAAAAAAGCAATGAAAAGTATTTGAACTAGAAGTGGATGAGAATGATTTGGAGGAGTTTATTGAGTCTAATGGAGAAGGACTATTGAATGAGGATCTAATGGAGCTTCTAGCTGCAAAGATTGCAAGAAGAAAGGGAAGCTTCAAATCCGAGGTCAAACCAAAAAGGTTCACAATGAAACAGTTGGCAGAGAAGCATTTTATCATTTGAGTGAATTTCTTTCTGTATTGAAAAGATGGGTCCAAGTACTTCAAGATTTTTTAAAGTTTGAAGACTAGTTGAGGATAATTTTGCTGGCTATTGTCAGATACAGGAGTGAAAAAAGAGAGCCACTGTTCAAACATCACTGGATAGCTTCATAAAAAAAGTTGCACAGCCAACCACCAATGATAAAGACTAGGTACAGGGGGCAGGGAAGGGACAACATACTGCATAGCTGGGTTAACTTTGCTGTACAGTACTGGCCATACTTCATCATTAACCTTACCTTTCATTTCATAGTTCTGTTTATTATGGTAAAGTATTTAATATGTCTGCCTTTTCGTACATTTTATGACTTGCATAAAGGTATTATTTTCTGTATGACTTTGTTATATAGACTAACTGAAGTGGGTGGGTAGGGGCAAATTCACATTATGTAAAAATCACATTATGTTAAGTAAAGTGAGTACCGTCTGTATTTGGAGAAAACAAAAGTTCCATTCAACAGATGGGTATTTTTATTTCAGATATATTAGGGATTTACTTCCAAGTTTAAACATACTGTATACTATTGAAATCTACCATCATCTGGAAGACCTGTTTTAAATAGTAAAGAGCTTCCTGTAACAAATCCTAAGAAACTTAAGAATTTGGATGAAGAAGATGAACGTGAGGATTCAAATCATATAAATGAGGCTCGGCAAACAATGAGTTTCTCCCTCTTTTATTTTTTTTTATTTTTTTTGAGTAACATTTTTTAAAATTTATTTTTAATATGTTTAGTTTTCAGCATTGATTTTCATATGCGTTTGAATTACAGATTTTCTCCCCATTTCCACCCCCCCTACTCCAAGATGGCGTACACTCTGGTTGCCCTGTTCCCCAGTCTGCCCTCCCCTCCGTCCCCCCATTCCCCTCCCATCCCCCTATCCCTTCCTTTCTTGTAGGGCAAGATAAATCTCTATGCCCCATTGCCTATGCATCTTATTTTCTAGTTGCATGAAAAAAAAAACTTTTTTACTTTTGAACATCTATTTTTTTAAAACCTTGAGTTCCAAATTCTCTCCCCTCTTCTCTTCCCATCCACCCTCCCTAAGAAGTCAAGCAATTCAACAT
>JAQQSZ010007075.1:0-13413 GCA_028646595.1 Phalanger gymnotis | reverse complement strand
ACCAGAGTGTATGCCATCTTGGAGTGGGGGGGTGGAAATCGGGGAGAAAATCTGTAATTCAAACGCATGTGAAAATCAATGCTGAAAACTAAACATATTAAAAATAAATTTAAAAAAAGGAAAAAAAAAGAGATAACAGCAACTTGTCATGATGATAATATGCTATGACCAGGTGGGATCTATACCAGGAATGCAGCACTGGTTCAATATTAGGAAAACCATCAGCATAATTGACCATATCAGTCATAAAATTAACAGAAACATATGATTATTTCAATAGTTGAAGAAAAACATGACAAAATAGAGCAATCATTCCTACTAAAAGCACCAGAGAGCATACTAATCAATGAGGTTTTCATTAAAATGATGAGCAGCTTCTATCTAAAACCTTCAGCAAGCAAGCATTATATGTAATGAGGATAAGTTAGAAGAATTCCTAATAAGTTTGGGAGTGAAACATTGATGTCCATTATCACCACTATTATTTGAAATGATACTAGACACATTAGTCTTAGATATAAGAGAAAAAATAAATTGAAGGAATTAGAATAGGCAAGGCATAAGCAAAGCTTTCACTCTTTGCAGATGATATAATGGTTTACTTAGAGGATCCTATAGAATCACGTAAAAAACTACTCCAAATAATAAATAAATTTAGCAAAGTTGCAGGATATAAAATAAACCCTACAAATCATCAGCATTTTTATATATTACTAACAAAGCCCAGAAACAAGAATTAGAAAAATTAGAGCTCTCTGTCTCCTCTGCTCTGCTGGCAAGTCTTCAGCTTTGCCCCTCACCCCCTGAGAATATACACCTGCACCAAGTTCATCCCTACCCCTGCCCTTGTGAGGAGCAGGTCTCAGATGCTGAGTAGACTGTTGACTGCAGTGGTACTGAAATGGCTAGTGGTTCAGACAGATGAGAACCTCAGCATTTTGGCAGCATCAGGTCCCTTGTCCCCAGATGTGGATTCCAAACTAGCACCATCTGAAGGGACATTGACACAGCAGAAAGTTCATTGTGGCTGGGGCTGCCATTGGGGTGGTGACCGGCTCTGGAGCTGAGAATGGGACTGTGCAAGTCTTATCATAGGTTATGCCAGGAACCCTTCCCTGAAGCAACAGCTCTTTTCCTGTGCCATCCTGGGCTTTGACCTGTCTGAGGCCATGGGGATCTTTTGCCTGATGGTGTCCTTCCTTGTCCTCTTCGCCATGTGATGGAGCCATTTCTATCCCCCAATGTTTCTGAATGTTCCTCATTGTCTTGGTCCTTCCATATCTCTTTTCAGCCTGCGTATACCTCCCCCTCCATCTTACCAGGCAGCCCTGGGGAAAGCCATGGGCTCAGGGTTTGACAGAGGGAAGACAAATAAATACTGTATTAATAAGCTGAAAAAAAAGAAAATATAGAAAAAAATCCATTTAAAGTTACCCTAGACAATATAAAATATTTGAGAGTCCACTTGTCAAGGAACTATATGAACACTACTACAAAATACTTTGAAACAAAGTCAGATCTAAATAACTGGTAAAATATCAGTTGCTCATGGGTAGGCTGTGCTAATATAGTAAAAATGACTGTTCAGTGCCATCCCAGTCAAAGTACCAAAACATTATTTTATAGAACTAGAAAAAATAGTAACAAAATCCTTCTGGAAGAACAAAAAATCTAAACTATAAAGGAAATTAATGAAAAGAAAGGCTAGGGAAGGTGCAATATGTTAGGTTCACAAGACACAGTAGTCAGACTATAGTAATCTAATTTTTGATAAACCCAGAGAATCCAGCTTCTGAGATAAAAACTCACCTTTTGACAAAAACTACTTGGAAAACTGGAAAACAGTGTGGTAGAAAATAGGCATAAAACAACATCTTACACTCTATACCAAGATAAGATCAAAATGGATACATGATTTATATCTAATCTGTGGTATCAAAAGCAAATTAGGAGAGCAAGTAATACTTTACTTGTCAGATCTACGGAGAACAGAAGAATTTATGACAAAACAAGAGACAGAGAACATTATGAAATGCAAAATGGATAATTTGATTACAATAAATTAACAAGTTTTTGCACAAACAAAACCAATGAAACCAAGATTAGAAGGGAAGCAAAATGCTGTGAAGCAATTTTTGCAGTGAGTGTCTCTGATAAAGGTCTCATTTCTCAAATATATAGAGAATTAAATCAAATCTATACGAATACAAGTCATTCTCAAATTATTAAATGTCAAATGATATGGACAGGCAGGTTTCAAATGAGCCATATATAATCATATAAAAATGCTCTAAATCACTCTTGATTTGAGAAATGCAAATTAAAAGCACTCTGAGGTTCTCATCAAACCTATCAGATTGGCTAATATGACAAAAAGAGGGAAACAATAAATGTTTGAGAAGATGTGGAAAATTGGAACACTAATGCATTGTTGATGGAGTTGTGAACTTATCCAATTATTCTGCAGAGCAATTTAGAACTATGCCCAAAGGGCTATAAAACTGTGCATATCCTTTGATCCAGCAATACCACTACTAGATCTGTACCCCAAAGAGATTATAAAAAAGGGAAAAAGAGACATATATGTACGAAAATATATAGCCACTCTTTGTGTGGTGGCCAAAAATTGAAAACCGAGGGAATGCTCATCAGTTGGGAATGGCTGAACAAGTTGTGGTATATGAATACAATGGCATACTATTTTACTCTAGGAAACTATGAGTAGACATATTCAGTAAAACCTAGAAAAGACCTCCACGAACTGATGCTGAGTGAAGTGAGCAGTACCAAGAGAACACTGCACATAGTAACATCAACACCATGTCATGACCAACTTTGATAGATGTAGCTGTTCTCAGTAAAAAAAAATGCTCTAAGACAGTTCCAAAAGACTCATGATGGAAAATGCTATCCACATCCAGAGAAAGAATTGTGGAGTCTGAATGCAGATTGAAGCACAGCGTTTGCTCTCTTTTTTGTTGCCTTGTTTCATTTCTTCCTTCTTGTGGTTACTCCTATTTGTTCTAATTCTTTTTATAACGTGACTAATGTGAAAATTAAAAAAAATAGCTTCAAAGGATAGGAGAGAAATAAGATCATACGAGGCATGGAAGCCTCCAGTGAGGGATTTTTTTTTCAGAATAGGAGAAACAAAGCCCATTTTTCTAGGCATCAAGGAGAGAGCTTAAATCCTTATTAAAATGAACATTGAAAAATAAAATGATGAACAGAATGTTCTTAGAAAAAAAATGGGTAAGACCTAGATGAACAATGCAAAGTGCAGTGAACAGAACCAGGAGAAAAGTATGCACAGTAATAGCAATATTGTCTAATGATCAGCTGCAAATGATGGTTAACCTCAGTTATAAAACAATCCAAAACAATTCCTAATGACTTTTGAAGAAAAATTTTATCCATCTCCAAATAAAGAACAAATGGAGCCTGAATGCTGAAAAATCATATTTTTTTCTTTATGTACTTTTCTTAGGTAATTTTACCTTGGTCTGTGTTGTCTTTTATACCATGATTAATACAGAAATATGTTTTGTATGACTGCACATGGATAATGTGTGACAAACTGTTTGCCTTCACGATGAGGACGAAGGAATTAGAAAGTAGGGAGGGAATTTGAAAATCAAAGTTTTAAGAAATTAATGTAAAAATTATGCTTCATGTAATTAGGGATAAATAAAATATTAAAAAATCTGGGAGGGGAGGAGGGCAGAGCCAAGACAGCAGCTGGAAAGCAGGGACTTGCTTAAGCTCTCTGCCAAATCCCTCCAAACACATGTAAAAATGGATCTGCACAAGTTCAAGAACTGTGGTACCCATGAAATACCAGAGGGAAAAAGGTCTCTAGCCCAGCAAAGCATGGAAGGTGGCTCAGAAGGGTCTATCACACAGAGCATAGCACGGGCCATGCAAGGACAGACCAGACATCGAGTCAGCCAGCCAGAACAGGCCTTAGGACCATGAATCATTGAGCTGTGACAGTTACCAGACTTTTCAACCCACAAACACCAAAGAGAAGTTTAGTGGGAAACTGTGGGATCCAGTTTAGAGGTCCAGCCCCATCCCTAGGGGTGGTGGAGGTGGTGCAGCTGTGGCAGTGGCAGCAGCAGGAAGCTCCTGAGGCTGCTTCCAGAGCTCCAGCATCAGTTGTTTCACAACTTCCTGGATCACACAGTGGGAGGTATCTAGCAGCGGATCAGAGTGGGAGTGCAAGGACCTCTTTCTGAGTACAGAGGTAGCTTCTCTTGCTATGCCTTGCTTGAATCTGGATTGTAGTCCTTGTTGGTGGTTCTTGGGGGAGGAGCAGCACTTCTGTGACAGAGCCTGCCGTGATGGTGGAGTAGAAATAGCTCTGAAAACAGCAGCTTTTGGATCCTAAAGCTTAGGACAAAGTACTCTCTACAAGCAGTCGTACCCTGAAAAACGCTCAAGGGTCAAGTACTTGGCTGGGAACATGAACAGGCAGTGAAAATAAACTCAGACTCAAACTCAAACTCTAGATTCCTATTTTGGTGACAAAGAAGACCAAAACACACAGCCAGAAGAAGTCAACAAATGTAACGGGACGAGTTATAGCCGACCCTAAATCATTGTTGGACCTCCGCGCCCTGAACCTGCTGAGAAAAACTCAGGGTTCTGAGGTATGGGAGGAACAAGATGGAGTTTGGAGGAAGGGTCTTGTCCTTGTTGGCAACGTGGTGCAGGGTTCTTTTCCAGGTTCACCTGTGCACAGGTGAATCATGGGGAGAGCGCGGGAAAGAAAGGGGAGGAGAATAGGAAGAGAACAGGAGGAGAATAGGCGGAGAGTAGGTGGGAGTAGGCAGAAAGTAGGCGGATCAAGGTAGTCCTAGTACTACGTAATGAAGGCTATAAAATCTGGTCACTGTCTTAATTAAATGGAGCTATTTCACCATCTTGGCTTCCATCTCATCATTGCCCGTGAGATCAGGCCTTTGCTGGACAAAGGCCTGGGAGTATGGGGTAACAGAATTCCCCAACAAACAAAGCCGAAGAGCCTACATCAAAAGCCTCCAAGAAAAACATGAACTGGTCTCAGGCCATGGAAGAGTTCAAAAAGGATTCGGAAAAGCAAGTTAGAGAAGTAAAGGAAAAATTGGGATGAGAAATGGGAGTGATGCTAGAAAACCATGAAAAACAAGTCAATGACTTGCTAAAGGAGACCCAAAAAATAATGAAGAAAATAATACCTTAAAGAGTAGACTAGCCCAGATGTCAAAAGTGCTCCAAAAAGCCAATGAGGAGAAGAATGCCTTGAAAGGCAGAATTAGCCAAATGGCAAAGGAGGTCCAAAAGACCACTGAAGCAAACACCACCTTAAAAATTACATTTGAGTGAGTGAAAGCTAGTGACTTTATGAGACATCAGAATATTATAAAACAGAACCAAAAGAATGAAAAAAAATGGAAGACAATGTGAAATATCTCATTGGATAAAACCACTGACCTGGAAAATAGGTCCAGGAGAGATAATTTTAAAAATCATTGGAGTACCTGAAAGTCGTGATCTGAAAAGGAGCCTAGACATCATCTGTCAAGAAATTACCAAGGAAACCTGCCTGATATTCTAGAATCAGAGGGTAAAATAGAAATTGAAAGAATTAACCTATTGTCCCTAGAAAAAGATCCCAAGGGATGGAGCCAAGATGGAGGCAGGAAAGCAGGGACTTGAGTGAGCTCCCATCCAAGTCCCTCCAAACAACTATAAAAAATGGCTTTGAACAAATTCTAGAACTGCAGAATGCATGAAATAGCTGAGGGAAGCAGGGCTTCAGCCCAGGACAGCATGGGTGGTCGCAGGGTAAGGTTTATCACAGGGATTGGGAAGCAGAGCAAAGCAGAGCCCAGAGTGGGTGTTGTGGATGAACCAGATGAGAAGCTGGGCTGAATAGCCGCTAGGGCCCTGAATCAGTGAGCTGTGGCAGTTACCAGACTTCTCAACCCACAAACAACAAAGACAACAGAGAAGGCTAGTGGGAAAAGCCTCTGGGACAGAGTGAGAGGGGTTCATGTTTCAACCACCGGCCCAGAGGTAGCAGAGGTGGTGCAGCTAAAGAAATACAGCTGCAATTGTCTCAAAACCCAGGCCCACCTGGTGGGAGGAATTAAGTGGCAGATTGGAACAGGAGTGCAGAGCCAGCTTAGATCTGAGTCCAGTTTGGGTGGGCAGTTTTTGGGGGAGCAGTAGTGCTGCTGTGGCAGAGCTTTCTGTATAGTTCTGAAAACAACAGCCCCTCAAGCTTGGGACAAATTACTCTCTACTCTCTCATATTATAATTATCATACCCCAACAAAAAACTCAGGGGTCAGGTAAGTTGGCTGGGAACATGGCCAGGCAGCAAAACCAGACTCAGATTCAGACTCAGACTTTGGAATTTTTCTTTGGTGACAAAGAAGACCAAAACATACAGCCAGAAGAAGTTAACAAAGTCAAAGAGCCTACATCAAAAGCCTCCAAGAAAAACATGAACTGGTCTCAGGCCATGGAAGAGCTCAAAAAAGGCTTTGGAAAACCAAGTTAGAGACATAGAGGAAAAATTGGGAATAGAAATGAGAGTGATGTGGGAAAACCATAAAAAACAAGTCAATGACTTGCTAAAGGACACCCAAAAAATACTGAAAAAATAACACCTTAAAAATAGACTAACTCAAATGGCAAAAGAGCTCCAAAAAGCCAACAAGGAGAAGAATGCCTTGAAAGGCAGAAATAGCCAAATGGGAAAGGAGGTCCAAAAGACCACTGAAGAAAATACTACCTTAAAAATTAGACTGGAGCAAGTGGAAGCTAGTGACTTTATGAGAAATCAAGATATTATAAAACAGAGCCAAAGGAATAAAAAAAATGGAAGACAAGTTGAAATATCTCATTGGAAAAACCACTGACCTGGAAACTAGATCCAGAACAGATAATTTAAAAATTATTGGTCTACCTGAAAGTCATGATCCGAAAAAGAGCCTAGATATCATCTTTCAAGAAATTACCAAGGAGAACTGCACTGATATTCTAGATCCAGAGGGTAAAATAGAAATTGAAAGAATCCACAGATCACTTCCTGATGAAGATCCCAAAAAGAAAACTCCTAGGAATATTGTTGTCAAATTCCAGAGCTCCCAGATCAAGGAGAAAATACTGCGAGCAGCCAGAAAGAAACGATTTGAGTACTGTGGAAACACAATCAGAATAACACAAGATCTAGCAGCTTCTACATTAAGGGATAGAAGGGCTTGCAATAGAGATCAATGGAGCTAGGATTAAAACTAAGAATCACCTGCCCAGCAAAACTGAGTATCATGCTCCAAGGCAAAATATGGATTTTCAATAAAATAGAGGACTTCCAAGCTTTCTCAGTGAAAAGACCAGAGCTGAATAGAAAATCTGACTTTCAAACAGAAGTATCAAGAGAAGCATGAAAAGGTAAATAAGAAAGAGAAATCATAAAGGACTTACTAAAGTTGAACTGTTTTGTTTACATTCCTACATGGAAAGATGATGTGTATAATTCATGGGACTTCAGTATTAGGGCAGCTGAAGGGAATATGCATATAGAGAGAGACAGAAGGCATAGGGTGAATTAAAGGTGAAGGGATGATATCTAAAAAAATAAAATCAAATTAAGGGATAAGGGATAAGGGATAAGAGAGGAATATATTGAGAGAGGGAGAAAGGGAGAGATAGAATGGGGTAAATTATGTCTCATAAAAGTGGCAAGTAAAAGCAGTTCTGTAGGGAGGGAAGAGAGTGCAGGTGAGGGGGAATGAGTGAATCTTGCTTTCATTGGAATTGACCTGAGGAGGCAATAACATACATGCTCAATTGGCTATCTTACCCCACAGGAAAGAAGGAGGAAGGAGAAAATAAGGGGGGATGATAGAAGGTAGGGAAGATAGGCAGAGGAGGCCATCAAAAACAAACACTTTTGAAAAGGGACAGGGTCAAGGGAGAAAATTGAATAAAGGGGGATAGGATAAGAAGAGACAAAATACAGTAGAAGAGTTTTACATAATGATACACATGTGGCCTATGTTGAATTGCTTGCCTTCTTAGGGAGGGTGGGTGGGGAGGTAAGAGAGGAGAGAATTTGGAACTCAAAGTTTTAAAACAGATGTTCAAAAAAAAGCTTTTGCATGAAAATACAACATAAGATATACAGGCAATGAGGAATAGAAACATATCTTGCCCTACAAGAAAGTAAAAGAAAAGGGGATGGGGGGAATGGGGTGACAGAAGGGAGGGCTGACTGGGGAATGGGGCAACCATAATATATGTCATCTTGGAGTGTGGAGATGGGTAGAAATGGGGAGAAAACTGGTAATTCAAACTCTTGGGAAAATCAATGTTGAAAACTAAAAATATTAAATGAATAGATAGATAGATAGATAGATAGATAGATAGATAGATAGATAGATAGATATTATATATAAATAATGTTCCAAGGATGGTGAATCTGTGGCCTTTGGGCCACATTTGGCCCTCTGGGTCTTCAAGTGTGGCCTCTTGACTGAGTCTGGACTTCACAGAACAAATCCTTTTAATAAGAGGATTTGTTCTATAAAACACGGACTCAAGTTGTCACAACCAAGCATTTAGAAGCCCTTGAAACTGCAGCTTCCCCACCCCTCATTCTTTCTGATTTTAGATCCAGCATTCTATCCAGTGAGCCACCTAGCTTCTTCTATTAATTTATTTAATTCAGTAAATAAAACTATAAATTGTAACTGTAAAAAAAATCATCAATATGATATTTATAAGGTGTTTTGCAAATCTTAAAGCATTATATAAAAATACTAGCAGTTAAAAAAGAAAGATTCATGTGAACTAGATGCTATAAAAAAAGAAAAAGATCCCCCCCCCAAAAAAAAAAACTCCTAGGAATGTTGTTGCCAAATTCCAGAGCTCCCAGATGAAGGAGAAAATATTGCAAGTGGCCAGAAATAAAAAATTGGAATATTGCAGAAACACAATCAGGCTAACAGAAGATCTAGCAGCTTCTACACTAAAGGATTGAAGGGTGTGGAATATGATATTCCAGAGGTGAAAGGAGCTAGGATTAAAACCAAGAATCACCTACCCAGCAAAGCTGAATATAATGCTCCAAGGCAAAAATATGGATTTTCAATAACATAGAGGACTTCCAAGCTTTCTCAATGAAAAGACTAGATCTTAACACAAAATTTGACTTTCAAACATAAGAATCAAGAGAAGCATGTAAATGTAAACAAGAATGACAATTCATAAGAGATTTACAAAATTTGAACTGCTTTGTTTACATTCCTACATGGAAAGATGATGTATATAATTCACGACACCTTTCTCAGTATTAGGGTAGTTGAAGGGAATATACATATACATATATGTATACACACACACACACATTGAATATGAAAGGATGATATCTAAAAAACAAAATCGAATTAAGGGATGAGAGAAGAATATATTGAGAGAGGGAGAAAGGCAGAGATAGAATGGGGTAAATTATCTCACATAAAAGTGGCAAGTAAAAGCAGTTCTGTAGGAAGGGAAGAAGAGGCAGTTGAGGGGAAATGAGTGATTCTTGCTCTCACCGGATTTGACTTGAGGAGGGAGTAACATACACACTCAATTGGGTATCTTCTCAAGAAAATAAGGGAAAGGAGACAAAAAAGGGGTTGTGCAAGAAGGTAGGGCACATAAGGGGAGGAGGTAATCAAAAGCAAGGGAGGCAATTGAATAAAGGGAGATGGGATAGGATTGAAGGAAATATAGTTAGCCTTGGTGGGGGGAGTGGGATGATAGAAGGGTGTGCTGACTGGGGAATGAGGCAATAAGAATTTATGCCATCTTGGAATGGGGGGAGTGTAGAAATGGGGAGAAAATTTGTAACTCAAAATCTCGTGGAAATCAGTGTTGAAAACTAAAATATTCAATAAAAATGATAAAATTCAAAAAAAATCTGTGGTACTGATTATACCAGAGCACACTAAGCACTGTAAATCCTTAATTAATGAGAAAACAAAAATCTAGGAAATATTCAATACTTTGATACTATCTGAGTCTGCTAAGTATTTCAAATCTTATAATTATTAGGAGGAAATGAGAGAAATAGATTCATTCAATAACAAATATTCTATATTCATGCCATTGTGGGGACAATGCTTTAGTACTGAGATTTGTGGTTATATCATTAAGACTGCCTATTTCCTCTAGTACTGTAATGCATAGCCCATCCACACACTACTGATGGTGAAAAGCCCTGGTTGCTATATATTTATCATGCACCTACCCATTTCCTGTTCTGTCAAATGAAGTTTTAAATCTTTGAACAATATGTTGTTTAACAAATCCTAAAATTATAGCATCCTCATAGGGGAAAAATTGACATTAAAATTATTCTTTGGCAGAAATATGAGTATTGATGTTCAACTGGCAATCCAACCCCTTGTGTTTATAGTAACTTCACTTCACTCTACTATATGTAGATGTAACCCAGAGAATAATCTGTGAAAATTTTACTGTGTCATTCTCATATTTTTATCAAGGATACCTTCAAAACACATCTTGACCATTCTCATAAATGTTATATAAAGAAGATAAAAGTAGAAAATTTACATATGGGTCAATAATTGTCAAAACCTCATCTTCTTGGCATAAAAAAATCACTTTCTTTTATTTTACTGCCCCTTATGATATGCCACCCTTTTAAAAAATAAAGTAAATGAAGTACCTTCATTGGCTAGTTAGTTCTACTTGCTTAAAAATGACACTTGAGTGTCATCGAAATTGTAGTATCTCTAGAATACATATGCATTTTATGGCTTTGGTCAGCTGCAGTTGAACTTCATGACTTCATTTTCATAAGAAAATATTTCAGTTTTCTCTGAGACACATGAATCATCCGAATATAAATTGGTAATTCTTTATTTAAAAATGAGTATAGAATTACATGAAAATGCTCTTATATGTTACTCATTTAAACTCATTTGCTACCCTTCTTCCAGTTTTACATTTTGAATCAGATAAATAGAGTCTTATCTAACTTAATGACTGCTTAGGCCAGGTTTTCTTCTTACTTTCTCTGTTTTGGGGTTAAATTCTGTGTTATCTTCCACTCTTCTCATATATGTTGTTTTGAAAATAAACATATTTTTTGGAAAAAAAAACATTTAATTTGGCTATCATATCTCTCCAGTGGGCTAAGATAAAAAAGTATTTGGTAGCTGGGAAATTTGTGAATTATTTTTGATTTCTCATTTTCATAATGGTTTTACATTAACTAAATTTCTCTAGGAAAGGGTAATAATCAAAATAAGCATTCTACCTCTATTCACTTCCCATTTTTCAGAATCTAAATTTTGTTTAAAGAGATTGGATTTTTGCTGTTATAATTTGATAGCATGCTCTTTTCTCATTTGTATTTTTTCTTCTAATTGGGGTTAATTTACAACTTGCTAAAACTAGTCAGTGATCTCTCTACATACAGTAAATTGATTCTGAAAAGACTGTAATCTGAAACCTGTGGTTTCCTTTCAATCTAATGTGCAAATAATTTCAATGTTTTATTTTGTAAGTTTCTCGACATGTACTGTGTACAGTATTTTGTGGTTTTATTAGGAAAGATTTTATGATACATAGTTGTGAGTCTTCAGAGTAAACTTTGGCGTTTCATTCTTTAATATTATCCATATTTTCCAAAATATTTTAAATAACCTTTCTTGTGTTCTTCTTTGCACTTGAGCTAACTACCGAGTTTTGTGTTGACACATCCTTTCACGTGTTGGAAATTTTTGTCAAATTATCATAGCATATTTTAATGTATCATATCATATTTTATTGCTTCAAATCCTTGATATGTTGGAGATGTTTTTCAAGTTATACCATGTCATACCATACCATACCACATCGTACCATATCAATCACTTAACAGCACATCACATCACATCACATCACATCACATCACATCACATCACATCCCATCGCATCGCATCACATCACATCACATCATATTATATTACATCACATCATAATATATCATATGCAGTGTCACATTGTTTCATGTCATGTTATGCTATGTTTAGTAGCATTGCATTATATGCTATTGTATTGTGTCATATCATATCATCTGCTACATGATACAGCAAGTAAAACTCTGGACCTAGAGTCAGAAAGATCTGAGTTCAAATTCAGACTCAGATACTTTCTGGCTTTATGATCCTGGACAAGTGAATTGAAATTTTGTCTATTTCAGTTTCTTTACCTTTAAAATGTGAATACTACTACTACTAATAACAATAATACTGCCTACATCAGAGGGTTATTGAAGAGATAAAGTGAGATAATATTTCTAAAGTACTTAGTGAAGCTTAAAGTGCTATGTAAATGCTAGTTATTTTTATTTATAAATACCATTAATTCTTTTCTTTTTGCAAAAAGTATTATGCTTAGTAGGCGGAGCCAAGATGGCAGCTGGAAAGAAGGGACTAGCACAGGCTCCACACCAAGTCCCTCTAAAAACCTATAAAAAATGGCTTTGAACCAATTCTAGAACTGCAGAACCCACAGGGTAGCAGAGGGAAGCTGGGCTCTAGCCCAGGACAGCGTGGATAGTCTCTGGGTAAGGTCTACCCTGCATGGAGCTGGGAGCAGAGGGGAGTGGAACTGAGAGGAGCAGAGCCCATCATGGGCGGCATGGACCAACCAGACCGGGAGCTGGGTGGAGAGTGTGCTACCATTCTGAATCAGTGAGCTGCAGCAGTTACCAGACTTCTCAACCCACAAACAACAAAGACAACAGAGAAGGCTAGTGGGAAAAGCTGCTGGAGACAAGGAGTTTGCGGTTTGACCACCACCCCAGGGGCAGTGGAGGTGGTGAAGCTACAGAACTACAGCTGCAGTTGCTTCTGGCCTCAGGCCCACCTTGTGGGAGGAATTAAGTGGCAGATCAGAGCAGGAGTGCAGAGCCTGCTGAAGATCTAAGTCCAATCTGGGTTGGGGGTTCTTGGGGAAGGAAGAGTACTGGTGAGGCAGAGCTGGCACATCTCCCCAAGCATGGAACATAGAACTCTTTAGTCTACAAGTAGTCATATCCCGCTGAAAAACTCAAGGGTCAAGTAAGTTGACTGGGAACACGGCCAGACGGCGAAAACACACCCAGATTCAGTCTCAGACTTTGGAATCCTTCTTTGGTGACAAAGAAGACCAAAACATACAGTCAGAAGAAGTCAATAAAGTAAAAGAGCCTACATCAAAAGCCTCCAAGAAAAACATGAACTGGTCTCAGGCAATGGAAGAGCTCAAAAAGGATTTGGAAAAGCAAGTTAGAGAAGTAGAGGAAAAATTGGGAAGAGAAATGAGAAGGATGAGAGAAAACCATGAAAAACAAGTCAATGACTTGCTAAAGGAGACCTAAAA
>JAQQSZ010007074.1:0-13414 GCA_028646595.1 Phalanger gymnotis | reverse complement strand
ATGAGTATTGTGGAAGGGTTATACATAATGATATCCATGGGGCCCATGTTGAATTGCTTGACTTCTTAGGGAGGGTGGATGGGAAGGGAACAGGGGAGAGAGGAAGGGAAAGGGGGATGGGAAGGGAATGGGGCGACGGAGGGGAGGGCTGACTGGGGAACAGGGCAACCAGAATGTACGCCATCTTGGAGGGGGGGGAAATGGGGAGAAAATTTGTAATTCAAACGCCTGTGAAAATCAATGCTGAAAACCAAACATGTCAAAAATAAATTTAAAAATAAATTTAAAAAAATTATTGAGGACCTCCCCAAAAAAATAAATAAAAATAAAAATTCGCAATGTATGAATGATAAGCAAAGTAAATTAAAGTTCCTAACTTGTCTAAGGTGGCACAGATGACCCCACTGGGACTTGAGATGGGATGAGACCCATGATTATAACATGGTTCTGGAAAAAGGACAGAATAGATAAATGGGAGCAGAATAGCTTTATATGGAAGCTTGGTGAGAGAATATCCTCAAACTCTAAAATTCTATAAGTCAGGTTGGCAGTGGTGGGAAGATCTCAAAAATGAACAACTACAGTGAGTAGAAAAGGATGAGGGAGTATTTGAAGAGTCTGATGTGACTATGCAGGTGACTTACTGATCAACTTGGATTTTAAAAAGACATGTACAATGTATAAACTATATCAAATTGTTTGCCTTCTCAACGAAGGGGGAGGGGAGGAAGGAAGAGAATTTGGCACTCAAAATTTTAAAAAATGAATATTAAAAATTATTTTTACATGTAATTGGGAAAATAAAATATTATTCAAAAAAAGACACACATAGAAGATAGAAGCAGGGACAGCTATGTTAAAAAACCTGCTAATATCTTTATTTTAATAAGTGCTAGTAATACTCAGCACTATCTGTTAAAGCGCTTTGCAAATCTTAAAGCACCATATAAAGTGCTGGCTATCATCATTATCATCGTCTCATTTGTTCCTCACAACAACCTTGTGGAGTAGGTGCTATAAATGTTCTCACTTTACAAACTTTTTCGGTGATGCCTTTAGAGTACAGTTTGTCTCCCACGGCCAAGAACAGCCTGTTCTCTCTTTTCAAAAGAAGCAGATGGGTTTAAAATCAAAGAGTTGAAAAAGTGTTTGAGACAAGAATTGAACTTGGGTCTTCCTAACTCCAAGTACAGCAGTTTATCCACTATGCCATCTGGTGGCCTCTCAATGAATACATTAACAATGCATAAATTTTTATAATTTACTATGTTTTCATAAAATTTCAATTTCACACCAACTTTTTTATTCAATGACATCAAAGTGCATTTTGAATATCTTCCTCCGGGTCATGCTTGTTGATTGCGGGTATCCCCTAGGCCTCTGTCTCTTCTCCCTCCATTCTCTTGTCCCTCAATACTATTTTGCTTGTTGATGTCACAGAAGAAGTAGATGATTCTCAGATCTATTCATTTAGCTTTCCAGCTCTCCTAACTTCCAGTTATTGGACATAACAAACTGGATGTGTACTAGATACCTCAAAATCAATGTGACCAAAATGGAACTCATTGTCTTTCCCCCAAACACTCTCCTTTTCCTAACTTTCCTGTTACTCTTTGAGGCCATCATCAGTCATCCAGGCTAGAAACCTAGATGTCATCCTCAACACTTCACTCTTTCATCTCCCATCCCTCCCCTCACATCAAGTCTCTTGCCAAGTTCTATCAATTCCACCTTTACAACATCTCTCGAATTCACCCACTTTGCTCCTCTGACATTGCTGCCTCCCTGGTACAGATCCTTCTTACCTCATGCTTGGAGTATTGCAATAGCTTTCTGGTTCATCTCCCAAATCTTTCCTCCCTCCAGTCCAATCTTCATTTAGCTGCCAAAGTGAGCTTCTTAAAGGTCAGGTCTGAACATGTCACCTCCCCTATTCAATAAACTCTAGGGGTTCCCTTTTATCTCCAGGATCAAATATTAAACCCTCTGTTTGGCTTTTAAAGCCTTTTGTGACTTGGCCCCTTATTATCTTTCCAGTCTTCTTAAACATTATTCCTCTTCACAAAAGATCCAGTGATTCTGGTCTTCATGTCCCTCACACAAGACACTCCAGCTCTGAATTCAGTGCATTTTCACTGACTGCCTCCCATTCCTGGAATTCTCTCCCTCTTCATCTCTACCTCCTGGCTATCTTGGCCTCCTTCGAGAATCAGCTAAAATCCTACCTTCTTCAAGAAGGCTTTCCCAGTGCTAATGTCTTCCCTCTGAAGCTAGCTCCAGTTTTTCATGTGTCTTTCTTGTATGTTCATGATTATTTGTATGTTGTTTCCCCTATTAAATATAAGCTCCTTGAGAGCAGGAACTGTTTTTGCCTTTGTAATTCCAGCATTCAGCACAGAATCTAGCTAGGGGGAGCAGTGGATAGAGTGCCAGACCTCAAGTCATTGAAGCCTCATCTTCCTGAGCTCAAATCTGGCTTCAGGAACTTACTAGGTGTGTGATCCTGGGCAAGTCATTTAATCCTGTTTGCCTCAGTTTCCTCATCTGTAAAATGAGCTGGAAAAGCAAATAGCAAACCATTCCAGTATCTCTGCCAAGAAAACCCCAAATGGAGTCATAAAGAGTTTGACATGACTGAAATGACTGAACAAGTGCTTAATAAATGCTCATTGACTTGATAAAAATGATATTGTATATTATTTATTTATAAGGGGCAGAGTAAAATGCCATATTTTAGAGAAAGAAGTTTTATAAAATAACACATTTTGTGAGTCTTCTTTTTAAAAGATTACCTGAAATATCTCTTTAAATAGAAAATTATGTAAAGACACAAAATGTAATAGAAATGAAAAAAATATACACATACATATATATATATATGTACATATAATATATATATGTTAAATTAGTTGAATACAACTTACATTATCCATGGCCTCTGATAGTTCTTCTTCAGAACTCTGAAGTCTGGTTATAACCGCTGCCCTTTTCAGTCCAAGGCAATCAAATCTGTCTATTACTGACTAAGGTTAAACAACAAAGGACTACATGTTATTTGAAATATCTCATAAATGAAGAAGTATAGCTCATTATTAACTTTAATCTTGTAAATTTAAAATTTATGGAATATCATAGAACAGCCATGAATAGTAGCACTACAAGTTTTTTCCTCATGAAATAGTTTATAAAAAAGAAAAATTAATGGAAGATCAGAAAAATAACTGAAAGAAAAATATTAAATCATATTCTTTTTTTCAGATACTTTTCTTCAGAGCAAGGAGTTGGTGACTCTGCTCAACTGTGCATTTTCTTCAGTGGAAACAGGTTGGCAAGTCATTAGGCTGCTGGACTGGGTCCTCCCTTTGTGGGGCATCTCTGCTGGATGAGTTGGTCTGCTGGGCTTACTCTACAATGTACCACCTGCATTTCCACCACCTCCTGCCTTAGGCTTGCTGGGTGTTATAGTGTCCTTTCTTTTCAGCTAGAATGCTGTGTTCTTTCACAGAATTTTGGTGTGGAGCTGAGTATCTTAAACAAGTGCCAATCAAATTGGTTTAATGTCTCACTAGAGGGGAAGAAGGAAGGGATCTTTCAGTCAACTCAAGGTTCTAAATCCATTTTGAGCACTAAGATGGTAAGTAACCATGTTGGGGTGGTGGGAACTGGATCCCAAAAGGCAAAGACTATGCCTCTGGCAGCACCCCTAATCTCAGTAAGCCCCTGTGAGAAAATTCTCTCCGTGTTACAGGCAGAGAGTTGACCCTGTAATTCCTCAGATAGAAGCTATCAATGCAGGGTGCTGGCCCAAGGACTTTTTCCCAGGCACCAGATTCCCAAGCACCATGCTCTGACAACCCTTCTATCTTGTCCCTTCAACAAAGCTATCTCTGTAGACTCCCTGAGTTTTCCCATCCATTCCAGAAGTTCAGCAACCAGACTACTTGCATATACAGACCACTACTTAATCCTGCCTGTATCACCTAATTAGTATACTTGGCATTCTTTTCACTGTCCCTTTTACA
The DNA here is from genome assembly GCA_028646595.1 of Phalanger gymnotis. Classification (NCBI taxonomy): domain Eukaryota; kingdom Metazoa; phylum Chordata; class Mammalia; order Diprotodontia; family Phalangeridae; genus Phalanger; species Phalanger gymnotis. The sequence goes on along the minus strand of JAQQSZ010007074.1, from coordinate 9,392 downwards.
TTTAAGCTTGAATATCACCGCTGTAAGAAAAGACAGTATGGTATCTGGTTTTGCTCCTACAGAAGCTATCCATATAGCTGAATTAAAGTTTACCTACCAAGACAATGGCCATCTGGGGGTCAGGGAAGCTAGAGAGGTTAAACCGGTTGAACCAGTCCAAGCTTATCATGTCAGTTCAAGGGTTAGGTCCTGGTCAAGTGTCCAGGTCTACTAATCTGCATAATTTACATATATTAAAGAGGCAAAGTAGAGTAGTAAAGAATGTAGATTAATCCTAACCCAGACAAGGAAGATAAAACTAATTAACTTCACTTTTGCTTCTGTATCCTTATTATCCTACCTATATAAACTGTATAACTTAAGAAAACTATGTAAAAAAAGTAGAGTGTGAACTAACCATAACTCAAACAGGAGTGGAGGAGCTGGTAACCTTCACTCCTGCTTCTGTATCAGGGTGAGTGTTCCTAGTGAGCACTGCACCTGCTCTCTCAAGGAGTGTAATAAATGCCCTCCTCTGCCCACTCTGGTTCTGAGTTCTTTGGGTGAGAATGGTCAAGTCACATGGATCTTCCTAAGGTTATGCTACCAGGAAAGCAATGAGCTATGGAGGAAAGTCTCGGGCTAACTTCCTGACCCTGCCTTGGGGAGTCCTGTGAACCCCACTGCGGTGTTAAGGGGGCTACCAGTCGGGATTTCCCTGGGGAACCTCGTGGTCTGCACAGCCTTCTTAAGGGGCCATCACTTAGGTCTCCCGGCCCTGTCTCAGGAGCCTTGTGTCTTACCACCGTTCTAAGGGGCTATCACTTGGGTCTTCCTTAGGTTCTAACCCCTAAGAAGCCCTGTGATCCCCGCAGATAAAGAGGGGCTACTACTTGGTCTTCCTGTGGGAGTCTTGTGGTCTGCACCGCTTTCCTTAGGGGTTATCATGTGGTTCTTCCTCAGGGCCTGACCCTGCCTAGGGAGGTCCTGTGATTCCCATAGGGCTTTGGCCCAGCCCAGGAAGTCCGGTGATCCCCAAAATCGTGTTTCTCACACCCCCATTAAGTTGCAAGTTCCCTACCATGATAATAAACTTTGCCAACTGACTGGTATATGGTTTGAGTTTGCGAATTCATTCCAGGTATGCCGCCCTGTACCCTGACATTTTGGGAGTCCCATCACCCCTAAACTGTGTCAAGTAGTGATAAACTTTGTATAATTTTTTTGTTCAATTTACATAATTTGATATTTAGGGAAAATTGTGATTTTGCACCCATACTTGTAGGACTCTATGGGATCAGTGGTATGCTGACTCTTAATTAGAACTTGCCTTTATAGCACTGAGGAGGCAAGTAAAAGGACAATGTTTATGTCTCCCTGGGACTATTCGAGGACAAGGACTGTCTTTTGTCTCTTTTTCTATCCCCAAAGCTCAGCACAGTGTCTGGCACAAAGCAGGTGCTTAATAAATGTTTACTGATTTATTGAAACTAAAATCAATCTGTGGGCTGCTTACTAACTTAGTTGTTGTTCACGTGCTTCAGTCGTAAGACTCTTTGTGACCTCATTTGGGGTTTTCTTGGCAAAGATACTGGAGTGTTTTGCCATTTCCTTATCCAGCTCATCTTACAGATGAGGAAACTGAGGCAAACAGGGTGAAGTGATTTGCCTAGGATCACATGACTAGTGAGCATCTGAAACCAGATTTGAACTCAGGAAGATGAATCTTCCTGACTCTAGGCACAGCTCATCTACTGCTCCACCTAGAAAACTACAAATTAACACTACCTATGTTGAACTATATTTTTGTTTATTTTGTCAAACATCTCCCAATTACAGTTTAATGTCCTTTTACTGCACTTGGGGTGTGTGGTGAGTTTGACACCTTTGGTTTAGAACAATGTGTTAGTATTCCTACCAGCTGTTTTGAGACCAAACCATGACCAAATTTATGGATGCCATATTTCATTTTTTTGTCTAAATTTTGCCTTACTTCTTTTTCGCCAGCTAGTAATTATTTACTTGCATATTACTGTGTAAGGATGTGACTACTTTAAAATTCATCCAAGTTGGAGATGCTTGAGGGGCCAGGACATAGACAATGATAAATAAAGGTTAGATGCTTTCATGTGTAATGAAGCATTATACACCTCAGAGTTCTGAGGCTTTGAATAGCTCGACTGCAAATGAAAAGGTAGAAAAGACAACTTGTACTAGCATACCTGCCTGGGTCACCTGCCTTTCATTAACATAAGCCCTCAAAGAAATCTGGGAAATGTAACTGTACAATCACCATAAGTAAGGGTGGGGTCTTTCTCTGAGATAAACCCCCAGCTCTGGGCCAGAGAAAAGTGTTGAACTGGGAGGTATACCCTTCCCATCGCAAGTCTGGGAGGTGACAAACCTCAGAGGCTTTTGCCAGTCCCAGGATGAGGGTCTCTGTCTTATTCGAAAGAGTAAAATAGCATTCTGTATGAAAAGAATGCTGGAGTACCATAGCAGAAGAGAATGTTGTTGTTACTGCAGATAGGTGGTAAAGCTGATGGAGCACTGGACTTGGCATCAGGAAGATTCGTCTTCCTAAATTCAAATCCGGCCTTAGACAATTACTAGCTGTGTGACCCTGGGCAAGTCATTTAACCTAATTTTGCCTCAGTTCCTCACCGTAAAATGAGATGGTGAAGGAAATGGCAAGCACTCTAGTATTCCTGCCAAGAAAACCCTGAATGGGATCATACAACTGAAAAACAACTTAACGACAACAATGAAACTTAAGCCTAGAAAGTCCAGTGGATTGACACGTACATCAGAGATGCCATGTTGTACAAAGAGCCAACAGACTTGCCTAGACAAGCCTAGCAGGAACTGTGCTTGGCCCAGCTCCACGCCGGACTGACTTGTTCAGCAGAGATTCTGTATCTTGGGGACACCTTCAGGACACCTCTGCACCTTCAGGAGCCAGTTTATCTGGACACTGGAACAAGTTGTCTATCCTCAGTTATTCCCTGTAATGACCATTGTGAGCCTTCAAAGAAAGGAAGGACGTGCAGCCCTTGAAGTTACGGAATCATGCCTTAGCTATATGTGTTTCTTACACATGTGCCACACTACAACTGTACTATAAATTTATACCCACTCCTTCTTTTACAGACTCTGTGTGCATGCATGAGAGAAGGCACTGCTGAGGGTGAGACAAAGTCCAGGAATCCTAAGAATGGAGTTCCCAGAAAGGGTCGTTGAGGTGGGGGGTACCCCTCAAGGACCAGAGTACTGGAGAGGGTCAGGGCTGTCTGGAATGAATTCACGATCTCTGGCATTCCAGTCAAGGTGGCAAAGATTTATTATGCTTTTTGGCAGGCAAGAGTTCCCTGGGAACCTGCAATATTATAGGGGTACAGGTAAAGTTTGTATAGGTTAAACTTTAATAAAATATGTACCAAATATGTTAATTAGGTGATTCAGGGCAGGATTAGAGAGTGGTTAAGGAGTGGCCAATTCTTAAAGGAACATGCACTTTTTGTATCTACTGCGCAGATATCTTACCCAGAGTTCACTGGGAAATAGCCCAAAGAGGGGCTACATGGAGGTGTTGTTTTAGGCCTGAAACATCACTAAGTCAACTAATGGTTAGGACTGACTGGGAAATACACAGGCTGCTTCCATCAGTGTCTTGTTAGATAAGATAATTGTAAGGGAGTATGCATATGTCTAGGTCTAGCATGCATATGATAAGCCAGTGAGTAGCAAATATCTCTATGACGTAGTACATAGCCAGTTCAGCCAGTACACAGCTGGTTCAACCTAATAAATTCTATAGGTACAGCTGGCCACTGTATCAGGAAGAGAGATAAACGTTTTGCTAGGGCATGCTGTCCTGTTTTGCTAGAGAGAACCTGCTAGGGACAGTGTTTTGAGGCTAGGGAGAGATGTGATTTTGGAACTGGAGTCCAAAGCACCCCATCAGCACCACATGTTTTTGGGAAATAATCTATAACTCCTGTTCTTGCTGTGCTATTTGAGTAGGTGACTTTTTTGAAGAGTTAACTGAGAGGACTGGATAATTGTTAACGGGAAGCATACTGTTGCTGACTTCTGAGACACATTTTCTTTATTTTTCTTGCTTTTTTTTGCAACATGGCTAATATGAAAATGTTTTGCATGATTTCACATGTATAATTGATATCACATTTCTTGCCTTCACAATGGGTGGGGGAGGGATAGGAGAGAGTAAGAGAATTAGGAACTCATAATTAAAAAAAAAGAATGTTGTACATAAACATGCAAACAAACAAATAAATGACTGAATAGTGAATGGAAATACAGGAGAGCAGTCATCCCTCTTGGAGCCCAACTTGCTAGTGTGAATATGAATTGGGAGGAGGGAAGAGGAGGTATTATAATAGCGAGAAAGTCTAGCAAAAGATCACTGACTCAGAGGAGGTTCAGCATCCTTATCAACACTTCAATATAACTGCTTACTGTTCTATTTTTTTCTCTAGGGAGCATCTTGTTAGTAATATCAACTCCCATAATTAACTATAGAGAATTCCACGCAGTACTTTGGAAACAATTTCCCTTACCAATGGACTGGAAAGTTATCATGTGAAATGATGCTGACAATATAAACATGAAATATGGCTCTTTTTGACTCTCTAAAACTCACTTATTTTCAAGAATTTCAAGCTTCTTAAAATTATGGAAAATAGTAGTATTCAATTAATCTTAAAAATCAAAACAAATCCTCTCTTCCTAAAACTATTAGCTTTAATTATTTTTCTAACACGTAGGAGAAATAACTATAATCCATTCAATAACTTTTCATTTATTTTTTCACATGCAAAATATTTATTCATTATGAACACTCTAGTTACCCTGTGGAGCTCTTCTGCAGTCTTATTTCCATCTAGTTCAATAAGAAACTGAGAATCGTGGTCAGCCATCATTTCCTACATGTGAAAAAAATGATCAAGGATGATCAAAACAGCACAAATTGAAACTTTAACCCAAGTGTTCTCAAGGTGGATTAAATATTATAATGTAATGACATAAGCAAAATTATGAAATGTATCTAAATCATATTCATAAGGATAAAGATTTGTTGCAAAGGACCAATCTTTTTACATCTCTGTAATCCATCTTACTACAATGGTAAGATTTTCATTTTCATTTCTCCTTCAGCCCTTTACAGTATTCCTCCCCATATCCCATACTCCAGTTTGCTTTGTACTTCACATAAAACAGAGGCCATTCATGAATAGTTATTTCTTTCCTCTTCATCTAACACTATTCAAATATCTTCCTCCACCCTCTCCTCCTTCCCCCCTCTCCCACATGAAGAGGTGGGTTTTCTCCTTCCCCAGGCAACCCCCTATGATGGTAAGTAAAGTGAAACTTTTTGTTGTCTTTTGTTTTGGAGTGCGTTGCAGCACTAAGGCAATACAGTGCCTTTGAATCTTGCCTTTGTTTCAATGAAGAGTCTTTGATTGAATTGGGAATCTTTGAGGACCTGCTTAAGTCACAAGAAGGCTTAGGTCGCATGGGTTTGAGTCACATGTTTGTGATCCCTCTGACCCTGAAGAAATATATATATATATATACATATATATATATGTATATATGCACATATATGTATATATATGTATACACACACACACACACACATATATATATACATACATACTTTGAGGTTAGCATTTTGTTTTGGGGGCTTACTCATGGGAAGAGAGTCCATATGACTTGGCCAGATGAGACTGTGGGTAGCAGCTATTGGAGCCACCCAGCTTTGAAAACCCAGATGTTGGTGCTTCTCTCTCTGGTAACCATATATGTATGTATAGCTATGGACAGACAGACACTCTATCTGCTGATTTGTGTTTATTGGTTCTGTTTATATAATTTCTGCTTGTAATTTCTGTTTCTATTCTCTCTGAAGTTCAGGGTGCTGGCTTTTTCCCCTGAACTAAGTGAACGATATATGTATGTTAAATTAAAATGAGACTGTTAACCACTTACAGTTGCTTTCCTTAGAAAAGCAGATCAAAGAACCTGTGCTAGCAGCCCTCCTGTGTGCTAGTATTGTTGGTCTTGTTGTTGGCTTTACAAAGACACAGTAGCTACAAGTAGCCTTGTTGTTACACCTCCTCAACATTCACCTTGTGTCTTCTCCAGCAGATTGCCTCCTCTATCAATACTCACTCTCTCTAATCTTCAGTCTCTCCTTATTGACACGTTTTTCTCCCTCTTAAAAACCCCCCCAAAAAACAAACAAACCCTGACTTGATCCAACCATCTCCTTTAGCTACCATTCTATATCTCTCCACTCTTCTTGGATAATTCCTTTGGAAGGTCATCTTTACTTTCTTTCCTCCTACTTCCAAATTCTTTGCAATCTGGCTTCCAGTCTCATCATTAAACTGAAACTGTGCTTCTCTCTTGGCCCGGATGGCGGCAGCATGGGTAAGTGCCGTTGTCTGCATACTGGTAGAAAACTCTGAAGCCACAGGAGAGACCAAAAGTGGCATGACAAACAATACAAGAAAGATCATTTGGGCACTGCCTTGAAGGCCAACCCATTTGGAGGAGCATCTCATGCCAAAGGGATTGTCTTGGAAAAAGTTGGTGTGGAAGCCAAGCAGCCCAATTCTGCCATCAGGAAGTGTGTGAGAGTCCAGGTGATCAAGAACGGAAAAAAAAAAATCACTGCCATTGTTCCCAATGATGGCTGCTTGAACTTTATTGAGGAAAATGATGAAGTTTTGGTTGCTGGATTTGGTTGAAAAGGTCATAGAGTCTGATTCAAAGTTGTAAAAGTTGCAAATGTTTCTCTTCTGGCCTTGTACAAAGGCAAGAAGGAAAGACCAAGACCATAAAAATTGTATGATGTCTTTGTCATAGTAAAAAAATTTTGATGTTAAAAAAAACTGAAACTCCTTTTTCAAAGTTACCAACGGTCTCTTAACTTTTCAAATTTAATAGCCTTTTCTCAATCCTTATCCTTCTTGAACTTTGACACTGTTGATCACCCTCCTTTCCTTAATACTCTCTTCTCTCTAGGTTTTCATGACACTGCCTGCTCTCTTCTGGTTCTCTTCCTACCTGTCTGACCACTCCTTTTCTGTCTTCTTTGCTGGATCTTCATCTAGGTTATGCTTAATTGGGAGTCCCCCAAGGCTCTGTCCTGGGTCCTCTTCTTTTCTCCCTCTATACTATTTCACTTGGTGATTTCATCAGCTCATATAGGTTCAACTGTCATCAGTATCTCACCACTGTGTCTCCCAGGAAGGTGGGAAGCCTAGATCAAGACCCTGTTGGTTTATGTCTTAAGGAGCAGGAAGGAACTGGACAACTGGTTTTAGTTAGATTAGAAGGGTGTTAATACTAATTAGAATTGTCACTCATAGAGTATATTGGTTTGAAAAAATTGAAATATTTGTCTACATGTTTGAAGAAATTATTTAGGTTTAAAAAAACATTATTTTATCTGGTTTGATAATTCCATAAATGAGACGGTCACCACCTTCCCCTACTGAACTGAACATATGACTTGCTTTATAAAAATTCAATTTTTATATGATTTTTCAGGACCATAAAATTAAGAATGCCTGAGTTCTGCAAAGCAGTCTTGGCTAACTTGTGCAGAGCTGAGATGTTTTTTTCTTCTATCAGAAAACTACTAGGATATATCATAATTCTGACTTATTCTGTAACATTCCTAATGGAGAATCAGAATTAATAAGTACTGTATTGGCTTATTATAGAGTAATCACTAAACAAATGAGGTCTCTTTGACAATTTTTAAACAATTTAATTGGCAATGGAAAAGGGTACTTAAAGTAAATACATTTAATGTGAACCAAGATTCCATGGTAAACAATGAAGGGAAAAAGATTTGATTGCACTTTTACCTTGAAAGGAATAAATAACTAAAATTATGAAAATAAGTTGCTCTTGAATTAAATAAATTTATGTTTTATTTACAACTATAAACAAATTCTTAGAAGAAACCAAGACTGAGATGTTAATGGAGGCTTTTGACTTAATATTTCTGACAAAAATTTGCATTTACCTCACTCTTGACTTTTACAGCATATTCATAAAAGGAGTCATTTTGCAAAAATATTCAAAGGTTTCATCAGTTTCCCCAAGGTCCATTGTTAACCACTTGAAATAAAATAATTTTCTTTTGAAGCGGCCCATGAACAGAGATCGAATGACAAAGAAATTGACCCCAAGAGAAAAGATGACTAGACATAGATACAAGTATTAATGTTAAGCAGAGGGTGAGGTTTGATTGAACAGTAATTTCAGAAATTATCAGTTAATTAGTGAACACTTTTGGGTGATAATGACTTTTGTTTCCCTAAGAAAATCGATATTGAAGAATCATGAAGTAGTAGATAGTTATTCATTCTCAGAGTCAGGATAATGTGGGTTCAAGCCTTACATCTGACATATACTAGTTATATGACCCTAACTTATTTAACCTGTCAACTTTCCCAGACCATTTCAAAGAACTACAGTTGTTTTGGCATAAGAGATCCCTAAAATTAAGAAATCACAGCAATATTATTCAAAGAATAATTGTGAACCAAGTTACTTTGAATATTATTAAACTCAAATCAACTACAAAGGACCTATAAAGGAAGACGCTATCCACCCTCTAGAGAAAGAACTGATTAATAGAAGTATGCATAGAGTGGTTTTACATATATTTTAAAATCTCTGTCAACTGGTAGTCTTCTCCAGTGTGGGATGTGGAGGGAGGGAGGAAGACAGTTCAGAATTTAAAATGTAACAAATAAAATAAGTTAAATTAAATTAAAAAAAAAAGAAATCACAGGTATGGACCAAAATATAACTTTTTAACTCAGGAGATTTTGATAATTAATAGTAGGATAATGAGGACCAATTGAAGACAAAAATATTGTGAAAGTCTGATTTGGAGCTGTGGGAAAGTATAGAGCAATTCATTTTCTATAAGCATAGTAATAAAACAAACAAAATAAAACAGGTACTAAAAAGCCTAATTTAATTTCGGAAGTTATTATGCACAGTGATTAAACATGTAGATGATAATATTCCTAGTTTTCTGTGCTATCCTCAATTTTCCACAAACTGTTTTTTTTTTTATTTATTTTTAACATGTTTGGTTTTCAGCATTGATTTTTCACAGGCGCTTGAATTACAAATTTTCTCCCCATTTCCTCCCTCCCCCACTCCAAGATGGCATACACTCTGGTTGCCCTGTTCCCCAGTCTGCCCTCCCCTCCATCACCCCCTTCCCCTCCCATCCTCCTTTCCTTTCCTTTCCTTTCTTTTTTTGTAGGGCAAGAAAAATCTCTATGCCCCACTGCTTGTGCATCTTATTTTCTAGTTGCATTAAAAAAAAACTTTTTTACTTTTGAACATCTATT
>JAQQSZ010007073.1:0-13414 GCA_028646595.1 Phalanger gymnotis | reverse complement strand
AAGGCAGGTGAGGGGGAATGAGTGAATCTTGCCCGCATCAGATGTGACCTGAAGAGGGAATGCCATACATACTCAGTTGTGTATCTTACCACACAGGAAAGAAGAAGGAAGAAGATAAAAAAAAAGGGGAGATGATGGAAGGGAGGGCAGATGGTGATGAAGATAATCAAAAACAAACACTTTCGAAAAGAGACAGGGTCAAGGGAGAAAATTCAATAAAGGGGAAGAATTAGGAAGAAATTTTAGGAAGAAGGAAGAAGGAAGAAAAATTAGGAAGAAGCAAAATATAGTTAGTCTTTCACAACATGAGTATTGTGGAAGGGTTATACATAATGTTACACATGTGATCCATGTTGAATTGCTTGACTTCTTAGGGAGGGTGGATGGGAAGGGAAGAGGGGAGAGAATTTGGAACTCAAGGTTTTAAAAAAATAGATGTTCAAAAGTAAAAAAAAAAAGAGTGGGTTGATTTACATTTTAAGTTCCTTTCAATGTCAGCTCTTTTGAGAAATTGATATAATTTATAAGAATTAAATTTGGGTAAAAATTACAAGATGATTGATTTCAAGTCAATACGGAAAATAATTTTCTAATAAACATAGCTATTCTCCAGTGGAAGGGGATGCCTTGAGAGACAGTGATTTTTTCATTGCCGATAGTATGTATTTAAAACGGAGCTAGATGACCTTTTGTTCCAGAAAGTTGTAAAGGGAATTACTGAATTATATGAGGGAGTTTGACCTGATTTATTGGTTGCTTCCAAATCTAAGATTCTATGATTTGAAGATGAATCTAACATTTCAGATTCAACTTTTATGTATAGTAAGGTATACCACAGAATAACGTGCCTCTATTCTTGCACATGACCTGCAGAATGTGTTTCCTCTCTCAATATTACTACACTCCTGTAGAGATGTTTCTCTAAAGCAATTTGTCTCCCTAGATATGATAGGATTGTTTTGAACAATAACCACAGATTTTTTAACCTATGAAATAATGTCAGCAGTGGTGGGATCCAGTTGAATGAATGAGCATTCTCCCTCCCCTTCCTCTCCTTCCCCTCATAGCATCTGAGCTACAGAGTTCAGCTCTCCTTTTATTATGGGTGGTGTGCATGATCAATTCTGTTATGTTCTCAGGAGCCTTGTGCTTACAGGGGACTTTCTTGGTTTGGAAAGGGATTGAGATGAAAAGTTTCTAGTAAAGAGCATTTTCTGAAAGCTAGTGAACCCAATTAACACTGTATGAATGTGGGCCCTCACTGCAGGTAGGTTTAATGAGAGGGATCTACATAAGTGGTTCTTAGCCTTTTCTGCGTGTGTCATGGACCGCTTTGGCAATCGGGTGAAGCCTATAGACTGCTTCCTAGAATAATGGTGCTTTTAACTATAAAAGACAAAATATACAAGATTACAGTGGAAACCAATAATACTGAAATACAATAATTAAAATATCCAAAGAACTTACTGAACTACGATTAAGAAGCTTAGTTAGAGGTTCTCCTAACTCTTTTGTAGAATGTTTGTTCTTATATCAGAGCCCTATGATAGCTGTGTCTTTGGGGTCTACTAGATGTTTTTGCATTATAGCTGAAATATCATAACTAGGCATTTATAGATAGGATTCGCTAATAAAATCTTTGCTAAGGATTGATTAATTTATGATGCTTCCATCCTTCCATCCTATTCTGCAGTGCTTATATTTCAATTTACAGTAACTTACAATTACTGAATAACAGTGACAACAGCAAGCACTTAAATAGTACTTTAAGGTCTTCCAAATACTGTGCATGTATTATTTAAACCTTGTAAGAGCCCCAGGAGTTATTCCCAGTTTACAGATGTGGAAAATGAGGCAGGCATTAAATGATTTGCCTAGGAGGTGACACAGCTAGTAAGTGCTTATGTACTATTAGAAATTGCATCTTCCTGACTCCAGGTCTGGTGTTCTAGCTACCAATCCAGCCAGCTATTTTAGAAAGTGACCTAGGTACATTAAGAGGTTATTACTTACCCACGACTATATAGCCACTGATACAAACATCTTTAATTATAAACTATGTAGAGACAGCCTTAGTATGAGAGAGAGCTGGCCTTAGAGTCAGGAAGATCCTGGGGTTCTGTGTCTGTAACACACTCTTTGTGTGACTCTAGTCAAATTTTAGGAATGTTAATTTGTCACGTGTGGGGAGGATGAATTGGAGAGGCAAGAGGGTAGACATAGAAAGGTTAATAAGGAAGTTGAAACAATAGTCAAGGTGGGAGACAATGTGAGTCTTAGCTGGGCCAGTGATTTTGTGAGTAGAAAAGGGAGTGAGATGCTGGAAATGTGCAAGTAGAATTGACCACACATGGCAACTACAGATATTCCTTCCACTCTGTGACTTTTCTCATCATGTTTTCAATATATCGAGGGTCAGCATAAGAAATTAAATGGGATATTTTTGGGAGTTTTGTGGCAGATGACATTTGAAAGCCAGCAGACAACACTGAACTTGTGACCAAATACTTAACCTAACTTTTACAATAAGGTACTGCAAACACCCCATAAAAGAAAAAGAAAAGAAATTCGGATTTCCTCTCTGGTATGAAGGGAGGACCAAAGGATTTTATGTGGATTTTCCAGATTGTGGGGGTACTACGATGTCAAAGGGATAACTTCCTACCTGCCTTTGATGTGGAAAGGATAACTATAATTAAGTATAAGGGTTAAGAAATAAGGGGATAAGTCAAAAGATAACTCTAAGATTGTGAGCATAAATTATTGGAAGGATGGTAATATCTTCAGCAGTATGTTGTAATTTTGGATGAGGGACATATTTCAGTGGGAAGATAATGAGTTCCATTTTGTACATGTTGAGTTTAAGAAACTGATGGATCAGCAAGGTGGAAATGTATAGAGGACAATAATTCATGTGGGACTAGTGTTCACAAAATAAATTAAGACTAACTGTATAGAAATGGAGCCATTTGGGCAAAAAGGATAGTGTGTCCCATGGGATGTGATGAGATCCACAAGAGAGATGTTGTGGAGGGAGAAGATATGAGAACTTAGCATGGATCCATGGGGCTTACTTATGGTTATAGTGGATGGGAATTGTAGGATAATCCACCCAATGTGACTCAGAAGGAACTTCAGAAAGTTAGGAGGAAACCTTATAGCTCTATGATCTGAGTTCAATCCTGGCCTCAGATACTTACTAGCTATGTGGTGTTGGGCAGACCTCTGTTTGCCTCAGTTTCCTCAATGGTAAAATGGGGATAATAATATTACCTACCTCTTAGGATTCTGAGAATCAAACGAGATAATATTTGTAAAGTACTGGCATATAGAAGGTGCTACATAAATGCTATTATCATAATTTTCATCATTATCATCAGAAATCAAAGCAAGGGAGCATGTCGAGTAGTATGAGATAGTAGTCAGTTTGCAAAAAACTGCAAAGTGCTAAAGTACGATGTGGACAGCGAAAAGTTCATTAGATTTTGAGTAATGAATAGATTGTTGGTAACCTTGATAAGAATGATTTCAGCTGAACACTGGGGACAGAAGCCGGATTACAAAGGGGTGAGAAGTGAGTGGGAACTTAGGAAATGGAGCAAAGAGTTTGGATGACCCTTTCTAGGGGTTTCAACATGAAAGGGATAAGGGACACCGACAATAGCTTGAGGTGAATGGTAGTCATGGTGGAGCTTTTTGTTTATTTTATTTTTAGGAGGAAGGAGACCTGGGAATGTTTTTAAGGAACAGAGAAAGAGTCAGTACTAATGGACAGATTGAGGAAGAGAGATGAAGGGAGAACAGGAGCAAATGATAGAAAGTGACAGAGATAGAGAAAAAGAGATAGACAAAAAAAAAACAAAGAGACATGGGAAGGAAGGAGAAAAGCAGAAAAAGAAAGAGTCAGAGAGGGTAAGAGAGGGAGACAGAGGAAGAGAATGAGAGACAGAGGGAAAGATCAAGAAAGAGAGTGAGAAGAGAGATCAAGAGAGGGAAAGGAGGAGGGAGAGAGAGAGAGAGAGAGAGAGAGAGAGAGAGAGAGAGAGAGAGAGAGATTTATAAAAATGCATCCTCCAAAACACCCACTGAATAGAAGTGCCTAGGGCATACAAGGACCTTAACCTGGCCTTGTTTAAATGTCAATAATTCAATTCATAAAGGACTCATGATTTTATTAGTATTTGGTATTCTCTTCAGCGATGTGGGTTTTAACCCCAGATGCTGTAGCTGAAAAATTCATCAGCCCCTGGACACCTCGGCAATGAGTCTCTCCAATCTTAGTTAGGCTGGTCCTCAGATAATAGGCATGCAGCCCATTTCTGAGTCTAGGCTCAAAGCTTTCTCAGGTTGATAATAGAGCTTGGGCTCTTCTAGCTTAGGCTTCCTAGGGAAACAATCAACTGATCATCTGGGGCCATTTCCAGTCATCCTGATCTATATCTTGCCATTGGAACCAGATGGCTCTGGAGGAGAAAGTGGGGCTGGTGATTTTGCACAGCCCTCCCTCACTTAAATCCAATTCCTTTGTGAGTGTTGGCATCACCTTCCTGATGTCATGGTCCTTTTTGAGAATGAAGGACAAACAACCTAGGGAAACAATGGTACAGTAGAAAGATGAGTAACTATGGAGTCAAAGATCCTAGCTTCAAATCTTGTCTCTGTTAATCTACTACCTTTATGACCTTGAGCATGCCATCTCCCATCTCTGGGACTCAGTTTCCTTATTTTTAAAAAGAGGGAAGTTGAATTTAATGGCCCCTAATGTGTTTTCTAAATCTAAAATCCAATTATCTTAAATATGTTGGGTCACTTCGGCCCCATCTATAAATCTCTATAAAATGAGGTTAGATTTTTTGATCCCAAAAGTGCTTTCTAGCTCTAAATCTCTGTTATTCCAGAGGAATCAAAGCTCTGCCAGTTCCCTCTATCACGCTAGAGAGGCTATAGTGATGGAGTGGGTAGCTGTTATCCCAAGGACCCTCTTAGCTAGATTCCAAGAAGCTTATCACCAGATTGCCTTCAGAGTGATGCAAATTTTTTTGGCCATAGCAACCCTCAAAGACCATCTACAAAATTATAGAGGGGTTACAATCCGTATACACTGAGGAAGTGCTCACACTAATGAAAGCATAGGTCCTTAAATATGGGAGAGGCTACAAACTGAGGCATCTGGGTGGTGCAGTAGGTAGATAGAGCACTGGCATTAGAGACAGGGAGACCCAAGGCCAAATCTGGACTCAGACATTTACTAGCTATGTGACTTTGGGCAAGTCACTTAACCTCAGTGTATCTCAGTATCCTCATCTGTAAAATGGGGATAATTATAGTGCCTGCCTCTCCTATGGTTGTGAAAAGCAATTGAGATACTAATTGTAAAGGGCTACCTAGCACAGTACCTGGCATATAGTCATCACTATACAAATATTAGCTATTAATATTATTACTATTAATATGTAAATGCTACAGTCATCATCAACATCATTTAGGAGAACGTGGGTCCCCTACAATTTCACCTGCAAGGTTTGGATTTTTGTACTAAGTTTATATTGTAAATTCTGCATTCCCTCTTCCTCCCCCCCCATCTCTGTCTGTCTCTTTCTTTCTGCGTCTGTGTCTCTCTTTGTGTCTCTGTGCCTCTATCTTTGTATCTCTCTGTCTCTGACTCTTTCTCTCTTTCTGTCTCTGTCTCTATCTTTCTGTATCCAGAGAAGAGCAACCAGAGCTTTAAGTCTATGTTGTATTGAAATTATTGGGGGAATTGAGTATGTTTAGCTGGTAGAAGAGAAGACTCAGGGGTTCCATGATAGCTGTCTTCCAGTATTTGAAAGTCTTTCATGAGGTAAAGGGACAAGACGTTCTATTTAACATTAGAAGGAAGAATCAGGAGCAATAGGTAGACATTGCAAAGGGAAGAATTAAAGCTTGATGTCAGGAACTATTTCCTAACAATGAGAGGTGTCCCAAAGTGGAAAAGGCTGCCTGAAGTAGTGGGGACAGTGGTGAGGGGAGATCTCCAAGCAGAGGCTGGACAACCACTGATTGGCTATGTTATGGTGGGGGTTCCTTTTCTGTATGGGTTGGACTGGTTGGCTGATGAGGTCCCTTCTTACTCTCAAATTCTGTGATTTTGTAATTCATAGACTGGAAAAAGTTAAATTATTACCTACCTAACAGCACTTTTTCTTTAGGCTATGACAAATCATTCCATTCTAATTTAAACATACTGGAAATATCACAATTTATGGAGGTTAAGTATGAAACCTCTTCAACGAGGCTCCCCCTCAGCTCTTCTCAGATATTCCTTCAGGTGGAAAAGTTCCTTTCACATGCAACCTGAGTCTTCAACAATGTCAGTACAACTTGGTAAGGCAAGTAAATATTGTCTTAAGCACTGCCTGTGCTCTGTAACCTTTTCAGTCCTCACAGTCCTGTCAGGAAAGGGGAACTCAGCAATGCCACCTCTGAGAGATTTCATTATATGTCATTTGGTGCCCTGAAAGGAGAGGTTGCATTGTTTCATGCTCTTCTCTCCATAGAGCCACATTCCTCTGGTTGACTTTTCATGCCTGGAATAAATCTTTTGGTGTCTGTGTTTTGACATTTTGCTAAGCACAGTGTATAGAGCAGGATCTGCTTCTGTTGAGGAAACACTCCACGCAGGATGTTGGAGTCCTCCAGGGCGAGGAGATGGGAGTTTTTCATGAATCAATCACTCACATACACATCATAGATCCAGAGCTGGACAGACCTCAGAGACCACTGAGTCCAACTTCCTCATTTTATGTGAATAAAGGCCTGAGTTCAAAGCTGCTCACTAACTGTGTGACACTGGGCAAGTTGCTTAATCTCTCTCTTTTTCAAGTTCCTCATCTGTATATATCTTCATATATATATACATATATATCTTTACATACATGCATATATATGTATATAGATAGATATGTAGATATATATATGCATGTATATATAGATAGACACACACATGTAATATATATGTAATGCGATACATGTGTATTCATATGATAATTAAATTCATGGAAGCCTATGAGATCATTAGGTGAGATAATATACAGGGTGTTCCTAAAGTCTGGACACATAGGAAAAATGCATATTTTCAAGAAATGAAATGAATGAAATTTCTATTTAATTGGAATATTAACAAATAACATCCTCAATATGATTTCCATCATTTGTGATGCAGAGGTTGATGTGCTTTGCAAGATTCCCATGAACTTGATGCAATAACTCCACATTGTTGTCAATTGCCTGTGTCCGGACTTTAGGAACACCCTGTAGATGGAAAAAAGAAGGTCTAAACTAAGCTTAGGAGGATAGCAACGATTAGTGGTTGTGCTCTGCATGAAGATTTGGCTAAGGGAACCAAAAGGAATGTTCAAATGTGTAGGGGGAGAACCAGGAGACACCAGAGTCATGGAAACCTAGAGAAGAGAAAATCTAAAAGAGAAAGAGGCAGAGTGGAGGAATTTGTCATGGGAATTCAGTAGATCAAGGAGATAGGTTAGTTGGAAGTTAGGTTAGTTGAAGGGGTATCAATATGTATGTTGAAATCCTCTAGAATTTCCTGCCCCAATTTCTGTCTGCCCCAGGCAGAAATGGAGACAGGAGAAAGAAAGACTGTGAGCCAAGCACCAGACTCATTGTGGAAGATTCAAAGCAGGAGAGCTTCTGGGTGATGTTGGTAGAGAGAGAGTTTGGAAGTGACAATAAGGAGCAAGGAGTATTCCAAAACCTCATGAGCATCAGTGAGTGAGGAAGAGGGTGAGGTAAGTGAGATAGTTCAGTGAGTAGTACAGCCCTGATTATTTTCTTTGAAAAATTATCTTGATCTAAATATAGCATAATTCCTGACATGTAGTAGGTGCTTAACAGGTGTGTGTTGACTTACTGACTGGCTTTTTGATTATAAGTGGGTAGATTAAGAGAGGTGTTCCACAGAGATTTGTTGCTTTAGAGATAAAGATACAAGGCAGGAAGTAATGGACCCATTTATACTGGGCAGAGTCCATGCCATCAGGCAAGATTGCAAAGGATGGAAGGAAGAGGGAGGTCAAGTCAGACCTAGTGGGAACCTGAGCGAATACTCCCAGGGCAGGGACGCTTCATACAGTTCAACTGGCTTCTCAATAGCTGCCACGTCTGGGGGCTCAGAGATTCCTCTTCACTCTTAAGGAGCAGAGCATAGGGAAGAAGAGAGTCTCTTCACTCAGCTATGAACAACTTCTGGAAGTGGATTTTTTCCCCCTTAGACAAGCTTCTCGTCTAAGGAAGAAACATTTGAATTATCTCTTCATAGAGGCCAAAGCTATAACTTGTCTGGGGGTGTATAGGACTTTATTCTACACCATCAAAATAAGTCTATATGTGTTTTGTCTTATAGATGTGGAATTCAAGCCCAGAAAAGTTTTCATATCTTGTCCCAACTCACAAAGATAAATAGCAGAGCTGGGATTTGACCCCAGGTCCTTTGGCTCCAAACACAGAATGCTTTTGACTGTACTGTGATGCTTTCTAAAATACACTTTGCCACATCTTCCTTGCCAGCTTCTAGTGCCTTCCAAACTGATCCCCACATCAACTTATATATCTACAGAATGTTTACTTATAAATGTACATGTTCTGTCACTCGGCTAGACTGTAAGCTCTTTGAAGGCAAGAACTATTTTCACTTTTGTCTTTGTATCTCTAGCATCTAGCACAGGGCCTGACAAATAGTGGGCATTTAGCAAATGTTGATTGATTGATTGGCTGATGATAGTGAGTAGTTTTTGCCAGGTATGATGTTACAGAATCTGGGCATCCCTGATGTCTGGGCACCACTAATGAAGAGTTGTTCTTCTCATCTTTCTCTATCCCTGATTCACCTGGTTTGAATGAAATCTGTCACCTCTCCTTCTTAGATCTCGGAACAGACAGCATCACAGGAATGGAAATAATCTGGGGAAAGGGACAGCAGTTGAGTGCTATTGGTTTGAAAGCTTGTCAGACTAACAGCCTTTCTGCCACATGCCATCGATGGACAGCCAGATAGTTAAAACAGCAGAGCTTCCTAATTTAGAACTGAATTCCTGGTATTGATGCAGGGACCTCCCTTGCTCCATTTTATATCTTTGATTTACTGTGATGTTTACTGCCCATTAAGCAGTCAAGCCATACAGAAACATTTTGATGATCGACTCAGAAAACTAAAAAATATGCCCTGTAGCTTGCCCCTGTAAAGTCACAAAGACAGTGGGAATGGAGATTTCTTGCCCATAGCAGAGCTGACTGTTGAAACCTGGGCATACCTCAAAGAGTTAATTGCCAAAGTCCTAATTAAGCCTAGTCTTAAAGAAGAATGCCTGCTTGATCTTGGCAAGAAGCCCATAGGAAAAAAAGAAATATCTGTCACCGTCTCAGAGAACACAGTAATTAAGGTCTGAAATGCTTCCCAATCCAAGAACAAGAAGAGTTCAGAGTTAACTGTTTGAACAACATCTCTTCCTGAAATGGCCCTGTCACTGTATTCTTTGGAAGGACTTTCTTGTAGTGTTTATTGATTGCCTTGGAAAACGAAGAAGAGTCCTTTTCGGTGGTTGTCTGGTGGTAGGTGGTTTGGGCACTTTGGTATCTTGGAGTCATTTTCTACTTTCTTCTCTCTTCCCCCTCACACCCGGTCAGTTGTTAAATCTTGGAGATTCTGCATTGACATTTCTTTAATTAGTCCCCTCCTCTAGAAGGTTCAGTGACTCTCTTGTGCCCCTAGGATAAAATGCAATTCCTGTCTGGCGTCTAAAATCCTCCATAATTTGGCTTGTGCCTACTTCTCCTGTCTTACCTCATATGAATCTCTTCCACAACATTTTTCTGTTTCAGTCAAGCTCCCTGCTTGCTTTTCCTCATATGGGACAATACAGTTCCTGTCTCCACGCTCTTATACAGGCTGTCCATGGAATGCTTTCTCTCTTCAAATTGGTCTTTAGAATCCTTAGCTCTTTTCAATACTAAAGTGACTTCTACAGGAAACTTATCTTGATCACCCCCATTAGTGCCCTCCATCCTAGAAATTATTTTGTATAATTTTGTATATGTTTGTATATGTTTATGTTGTGTTTCCTTTCCACATCTTCCTCCTACCCCCACTGAATGTAATTTCTTTGAGGATAGGGCACATAAATATTTGTTAAGTTGAATTTAGTTGAATTGATAGAATATTGCATATGTCAAAAGACCTGGGTTCGAATCCCAGCTGTGCTCTGGTAGAGTGGTATAGTGGAAAGAACATGAGATTCGGGCTCAGGAAGAGTTGAATTTAAATCTTGCCTCTGACAATAGCTAGTTGATTTTGGGGGTAATTCCCTTAACCTCTATGGATGTTAGCTTTCTTATCTGTAAAAGGAGAAAAATGATACCCTTAGTGCCTATCTCAATGGGTTATTATAAAGCTTAGAGGCAGTGACCTATGTAAGAATAGTGCTCTGCAAACTCAAAATATTCTTGGGGAAAAATTCTTATCTAAATATTTTCATCAGTAAAGAAGAGCAGCTCGACAAACTAAGCACGCAACTAAAACAACTTGAAAAAAAAACGCCCTCAAATCCTAATAAAACAGAAAAAAATATAAAATCTGAAAATCAAAGAAAAGATTTACAAAATGTGAAGCAAATAGTAGGGTTGAATTGATAACTAAGTTAAAAGCTGTTTAAAAAATAATTAGCTAATCAGATTTTAAAAAAAAGAGAAAAACCCAAATAGCCAGTGTCAAAAATGAAAAAAGGAAGATTCAGAACAAATGAGGAATAAATAGAGGAAATTATTGGAAATAATTTTCTCCAATTACATGCCAGCAAAACTGACAATTTAAATGGAATAGATAAATATTTGCAGAAATATAAAATACCCAGTTTAAAAGAACAAGAAATAGAGAATTTAAATAACATAATCTCAGAAAAAGAAATTGAACAATTTATAAATGAAATCCCAAAGAAAATAAAGCCATTATTAGATGGATTTATACATGAATTCTATCAAGCATCCAAAGAACAATTAATTCTAATATTAAGTGAACTGTTTGCAAAAATAGAAAAAAGATTCTGCCATTTTTTCCCTATGATACAAATATGGCCTTCATACCTAAATTATGGGGAAAAAAAGCAGAGAAAGAAAAATGTAAACCAATATCCCTAAAGAATGTCAACTCAACAATATTAAATAAAATATTAGCATAGTCTATAGCAACATATTCAGAAATTATGAAGTAGAAAAATATTGTATTTTGTTCCTGCAATACAAGGTTGGTTCAATATTAGGAAAATCATAAACATAACAGGCTTTACTAATGACAAAAATAATACAAATGACATGATTATATGGTTAGATATGAAAACATCTTTTGACAGAACATAACACCTGTTTGAATCCAAACTATTTTAAAAAGCATAGGAATAAATATACTTTTCCTTAATATGGTAAATAACATCTCTGTGAAAGCAAGAGCCAGTATTATCTGTCATAGAGAAACTATAGAGACCTCCAGTCCAAGGCTGGAATAATATAAGGAGTTTTACTATCACCCTTATTAATTGATATAGTTGTAGATATGCTGATTATGGCAGTAAGACAAAAAGAAAAGAATTTGAGGGAATACGAATATACAAAGAGGAAAATATAGAAGTAAAAAAACTTGAAAGCACGGTGTTTAATAAACTCAAAGACCTCAAATACTGGGCTAAGGAATCACTGTTAGAAGAAAATTTTAGGGAAAACTGGAAAGCAGTCACGCCAAAATTAGGGTAAGACCAACTTGTCACACAGTAACACAAATGCACATGTTGCCTAGGTATAAAGGGTCACACCACAAACAAATGAGAGAAGGGAACGGAAACCATTTGCAACTCTGGGGTGGGGAAGAATTAATGACCAAACAAGGAATAGAGAAGATTGTAGGGAATAAAATGGATAATTTGGATTACATGAAATTCAAAAGCTTCTACAGAAACAAAAAATCGATGCAGTTAAAATTAGAAGAGAGAATATTTATGATACACTGCGAAAGGTAATTGCAAGAAGCTCCTCTGCTAAAGGTCTGGTATATAAGATATTGGCTCATGAGATCATAGAGTTAAAGCTGGAAGAGACCTTAGTAGCCATAGGCACAGGGAGGCTAAGTGACTTGGCCAGGGTCACATAAGTGTCTGGTGCAAGATTTGAACCTAGGACTTCCAGACTCTAAGTTTATCACTCTATCTATTACATGAAATTGACTCTGGGAGCATATATAGGGAACTGATTCAAATATATAAGAACAGGAGACATTCCCTAATAGATAAATGGTCAAAGGATACACAGGCAATTCTCAAAAGAGGAAAACTAAACTATCAACAGCAATATGAAAAATGCTCCAAATCATTAATGAGAGAAACAAATTAAAACAACAGTGATTCTATTTCACCCCTGGTCCCAGCAGATTGTCAAAGATGACCTAAGAAAGGAACCCAAAAATTGCTGGAGAGGCAATGCAACTACTCTGTTGGTTGATCTGTTGGAGCAATGAATTGGTCCAGCCGTTGTGGAAAGCAATTTGGAACTTTAACCCTAAATTCATTAAATTGTGTATAGACTTTGCCATAAAGTTTATACTACTATGCCTATATCTCAAAGATATCAAAGAGAAAGAGAAAAGATTTATAGAAGTACTTGTTGTTGTAGGAAATTAAGGGGGTTCTCATTGATTGGGAGAATGGTCAAATTATCATATAAGAATGTAATGGAATATTATTGTGCTATAAGAAATGATGAGAGGGATGGATTTGGAGCCACCTGGGAAGATTCCCATGAATTAATTCAGAGTGAAGTGAACAAACCAGAACAATTCACCATAGGGATCCTGGGTCAGTTTCACACACTCATATCTATAACAAAGATAAAAGGTTTTACTTGTGTTAACATGTGATAATAATTTACAACAGAAATTTAGACTTTATCTTGATAAG
The DNA here is from genome assembly GCA_028646595.1 of Phalanger gymnotis. Classification (NCBI taxonomy): domain Eukaryota; kingdom Metazoa; phylum Chordata; class Mammalia; order Diprotodontia; family Phalangeridae; genus Phalanger; species Phalanger gymnotis. The sequence continues at coordinate 425 of JAQQSZ010007073.1, read as the reverse complement.
TGAATACAATGACTGTAAGAAAATAAACTTTTAAAGACTTGAGAACTTTGAACAATGCAAAGAACAATCATGATTATTCTTATAAAGGAGGCTTAAAAATATAGGGAAAGAAAAATGGAATGCCACAAGAGGTGTAATGGAACTAGCTCCTATAGTTTCTGATTGGTAAAATTTCAGTGTGAGCATTTATGGCTCAGCAATTGGCAAATGCTACAAATTAGGTTTTGATTTATTGTTTCATTGAATGTCTAGACTTAAGAAAATCATGGAGAACATGTTAATAATGCAGACCAAAATGTTTTGTGTGTACATCTTCCCCAGAGAGCTGGTTGTTAAAAACTTACCAGCACACCACTGACCATGAACAAGAAATAACTACCTTGCAAATTTTACAGAGAAAGAGAGAGGAGGAGGAGGAGGAGGAG
>JAQQSZ010007072.1:0-13414 GCA_028646595.1 Phalanger gymnotis | reverse complement strand
CCTCTGCCACTTTGTGGGTTCTGCAGCTCTAGAATTGGTTCAGAGCCATTGTTTTATAGGTTTTTGGAGGGACTTGGTGGGGAGCTCATGCCAGTCACTGCTTCCCAGCTGCCATCTTGGCTCCGCCCCCTAACATTCATTTTTTAACATTTGGAGTTCCAAATTCTCTCCTTGAGAAGGCAAGCAATTTGATACATGCCTGGGCAACTAGGTGGTGCAGTGACAGAGCACCAGGCTTGGAGTCAGGAAGACTCATTTTCCTGAGTTCATATCTGGCCTCACACACTTACTAACTGTGTGACTCTGGGCAAGTCACTTAACCTTGTTTATCTCAGTTTCCTCATGTGTAAAATAAGCTGGAGAAGGAAATGTCAGACCGCTCCAGTATCTTTGCCAAGAAAACTTCCAAATGGGGTCTATCTCAGAGTAGGATATGACTAAAAAACAACTGAACTGTAATACGTGTGCAGTGATGCCAAACATATCTCCACATTAGCCATGTCGTAAAAGAAGACAGAAGACTGAAAAAACAAAAACAAAGTTAAAAAATGCTTCTATCTGCATTCCATCTCCTTCAGTTCTTTCTTTAGAAGTGGGTAGCTTAAAAATTGTTTTGGAGCATTGTATTGCTGAGAATAGTTAAGTCATTCATAGTTGATCATGGGGGTGGGCAGAGCCAAGATAGTGGAGTAGAAAAACATTCCCCTCCAAACAACTTTAAAAATAATGCCTCAACTCAAATTCTGGAGTGGCAGAGCCAACAAAAGGTCAGACTGACACTTTCTTCCAGCCCAAGACAACTTAGGAGTTCAGAAAGAGAGATCTGAGACATGAGGATGGAAGCTGGCCTTGAGTCCATATGGATGAAACACCAGTGGCAACAGAAGCAGCAGCAGCTTTAGGAGATCCCAAGACAGAGATAAAAGATATTGACCTGGTAACTGGTCAGAAAGGGGACACAGAGAGGGTCACAGGGGACTCTTCTGCTAACTTTTTGCAGGATTGGATGCTGTTTGGCAACTCCATTGCCTGTACCCACTTCTGGGTGAGTTCAAGGGCCGAGAAGAGCACTTTTGGTCAAAAGGGGTGGAAGACCTAAGGGGCAATATCACTTTTGGTCCCAAGGGATCAGGGGCCCTTCCTGGGTAAGTACCAGAATGCACGCCAAGAGAGCAGTGACCACAGCTCTCCCCATATCATACCACTTTGGAAGCACCAAAAACTTCCAAACTCCCAGAAATAGCTCTAAAAACAGCAGTGAAAGAACCCTGAAGCTTGAAACAATGCCCCTCCACTCCCCCATCACCATTCAAGTAATAGAGTCCATCATTAACATAACATTCCAAATCAAGAAATAGGGTGGAAAAACAAGCAGACAGCAACAACAAAAGAACCTGGCCACAAAAAGCTACTATGATGACAGGGAAGATCAAGACACAAACTCAGAAGAAGACAATGAAGTCAAACATCTACAAGCAAAGCCTGGAAGAAGAATGTGAATTGGACACAAGCCCAACAAGAATTCCTGGTAGAGCTTAAAAATATTTTCAAAAGCAAATAGGAGTGGCAGAGCAAAAATTAGTCAAAGAAATGAAAGCAAAGGAAAAAAGTTATGAAAAGATAATTAACAGCTTGGTTGGTAAAGAGGCACCAAAAATACTGAAGAAAACAATACCTTAAAATAAAGAATTGACCAAGTGGAAAAAGAGGTACAAAAGCTCCCTGAAGAAAATAATTCCTTCAAAGTTAGAATTGGGCAAGTGGAAGGTAATGACCCCTCTTACTTGCCCAATATCTCATTGGAAAAAACAATTGACCTGGAAAATAGATCAAGGAGAGATAATTTTAAAAATTATTGAATTATCTGAAAGCCATAATCAAAGAAAGAGCCTAGAAGTCATATTTCAAGAAATTATCATGGAAAACTGTCCTGATATCCTTGAATGAGAGGGTAAAATAGAAATTGAAAGAAAAATTCCATTGATCACCTCCTAAAAAAGATCCCAAAATGAAAATTCCCAGGAATGTTATAATCAAATTCCAGGACTCCCAGATCAAGGAGAAAATATTGCAATCAGCCAGAAAGAAACCATTCAAATATTGTGGAACAGCAGTAAGGATCGCACAAGATTTGGCACCTACTACAACAAAGGAGTGGAAGACTTGATGTAATATAAATATAACAAAGCAATAGATATATAACACTGTAAATATAACAAATATAACAAAAGGCAAAGGAACTAGGATTGCAACCAATAATAACTTACCTGGCAAAACTGAGTATAATCCTTCAGGGGGAAAACAAATATTTAATGAAATAGAGGACTTTCAAGCATTCTCGATGAAAAGACCAGAGACCAGGACTTTCAAATATAAGACTCAAGAGAAGCATAAAAAAAAGGTAAACATGAAAGATATTCATAAAGAACTTAATAAAGTTAAATTGTTTGCATTCCTATATGGGAAAATGATACATGTAACTCCTAAGAACTTTATCATTATTAGGGCAGTTAGAAGTATACATGCATAGAGGGCATGAGTGTGAGTCGACTATGGTGGCATAATATATAAAAAAAATAAAACTAAGGGGTGAGAGAGGCATGCACTAGGAGAAAGGAGAAGGGAAACAAAGAATGGGGTAAATTATCTCACATAAGAGACATAAAAGGAAGTTTACAGTGGTAGAGAAAATGGGGGTGCCTGGGCAATGCTTGAACCTCAGTCACATCTAAATTGATTCAAAGAGGGAAAAGAAAGAAAGAAAGAAAGAAAGAAAGAAAGAAAGAAAGAAAGAAAGAAAGAAAGAAAGAAAGAAAGAAAGAAAGAAAGAAAGAAAGGGAGAAAGAAAGGGAAAGGAAGGAAGAAAGAAGGAAAAAGAAAGAAAGAAAGAAGGAAAGAAAGCAATGAGTAATAGAGACCTAAAAACTAGTTGAAATAATTAACAACTTCAGCAAGTCGCAGGATATAAAATAAACCCACCTAAGTCATCAGTATCTCTGCATATTGCTAACAAAACTCAGCAGGAAGAAATAGAAAGAGAAATTCCATTTAAAATAAAGCAGAAAATATAAAATATTTAGGAGCCTACCTACCAAGACTTCCCCTTGATTTCTAATTCTTTGCCATCAAAAAAAGAGCTGCTATAAATATCTTTATACAGACAGGCCCTCTTTCCTTTCCTTTGATCCCTTTGGGAATCAGATCAAGTAGTGATATTGCTGAATCCATGGATATGTACAGTTTTATAGCCTTTTGGGCATAGTTCCAAATTGTTCCCCAGAATGACTGGACTACTTCACAACTCCACCAGCAGTGCATTAATGTCCCAATTTTTCCACATCCCCTCCAGCATTTGCCATTTCCCTTTTTTGTCACGTTAGCCAATCTGATAGGTGTGAGGTGGTATCTCAGAGTGGTTGTAGTTTTCATTTCTCTAATCAGTAGTGATTTAGAGCATTTTTTCATATGGCTATTGATAGCTTTGATTTCTTCTTCTGAAAACTACCTGTTCATATCCTATGACCATTTATCAAATGGGAGAATAGCTCTTATTTTTATTAATTTGGCCCAATTCCCTATATATTTGAGAAATTAGGCCTTCATCAGAGAAACTTGCTATAAAAAATTTCCTTCAGTTTTCAGTTTTCCTCTTAATCTTGGCTGTGTTAGTTTTGTCTGTGCAAAAGTTTTTAATTTCATGTAATCAAAATTATTTACTTTACTTCCCATAATCCTCTGTCATAAATTCTTCCCTTATCCACAGATCTGACAGGTAAGATATTCCATGCTTTCCTAATGTGCTTATGGTATCACCCTTTATGTTTAATCACATATGCATTTTGACCTTATCTTTGGTATACAGTGGGAGATGTTGGTCTATGCCTAGTTTCTGCCAAATTGCTTTCCAGTTTCCCCAGCAATTTTTATCAAATGGTGAATTCTTACCCCAAAATGTTGAATCTTCGTGTTTTTCAAACACTTGATTACTTTGGTTATGTACTATTGTGTATTATGCACTTAATCTTTTCCACTGATCCACCACTCTATTTCTTAGCCAGCATCAGATGGTTTTGATGATTACCACTTTGTAATATGCTTTGAAATCTGCAATTGCTAGGCTACCTTCTTTAAACTTTTTTATTGATTCCCTTGATATTCTTGACTTTTTGATCTTCCAGATGAATTATTACTATTTTTTCTAGCTCCATAAAATAATTCTTTGGTAGTTTAATTGGTATGGCACTGAAAAAGTAGATTAATTTAGGTAGAATTGTCATCTTTATTATACTGACTCAGCCTTGTTGTTGTTGTTGAATTGTTTCAGTCGTGATTCAGATTTTCTTGGCAAAGATGCTAGAATGGTGTGCCATTTCATTCTCCAGTTTATATTATAGATGAGGAAACTGAGCCAAATAAGGTTAAGTGACTTGCCCAGGGTCACACATTCAGTGGATACACTGTACCACCTAGTTGCCTATGAGCAATTAATATTTCTCCAATTATTTAGGCCTGTCTTTACTTGTGCGAAATGTGTTTTCTAATTGTGTTCATATAATCTCTGGGTTTGTCTTGGAGGACAGATTCCCACATATTTTATATTGTCTGCAGTTATTGTAAATGGAATTTTTCTTTCTATATCTTCCTACTATATTTTATTGATAGTATATAGAAATGCTGATGAATTATATGGGTTTACTTTATATCCTGCAACTTTGTTGGAGTGGTTAATTATTTCAACTAGCTTTTTAGTTGATTCTCTCAGATTCTCTAAGTATATCATCATATAATCAGCAAAGAGTGATCATTTTGTTTCTTCATCGCCTATTCTAATTCCTTCCATTTCTTTTTCTTCTCTTATTGCTATAGTATTTCTAGCACAATATTAAATTATAGTGGTGATAATGGGCACCCTTTCTTCACCCCTGATCTTTTTGGGAAGGTTTCAAATTTATCCCCATTGCAGATAATACTTGTTCTTGGCTTTTAGATAGATAATACTTTTCATTTTAAGGAAAGCTCCATTTATTCCTCAACTTTCTAGTGTTCTTAGTAGGAATAAATATTGTATTTTGTCAAAAGCTTTTTCTGCATCTATTGAGATAATCATTAATTTTTGTCGTTTTTGTTATTTATATGGCCAATTACCCTAATAGTTTTCCCAATATCGAACCAGCCCTGCATTCCCAGTATAAATCCTATCTGGTCATAGTGTATGATTTTTGTGATAGATTGCTGTAATTTCCTTGCTAGAATTTTATTTCATATTTTTACATCTTCCAAAGAACTCAATATGGAAAATTCTGTCCATATCCAGAGAGAGAACTAATGGAGTCTGAATGCATATCAAAGCATATTACTTTTACTTTATTTTTTGTGGGTTTTTTATCCATTTCTTCTTTTACAACATGACTAATATGGAAATATGTTTTATATGATTGCACATGTATAACCCATATCAAATTGCTTACTGTTTTGGGGAGGGGGGAAGGAAGGGAGGAAAGGAGAAAAATTTGGAACTCAATTTTTTAAAAAACTAATGTTAAAAATTATCTTTACATGTAATTGGAAAAAATAAAATACTATTTAAAAATTTTGCATCAATATTCATTAGGGAAATTGGTCTATAATTTCCTTTCTCTGTTTTTGCTTTTCCTGGTTTAGGTATCAACACCATATTTGTATCATGAAGGGAATATGGTAGGACTCCTTTGCCTATTTTCCCAGATAGTTTATATAGTATTAGAATTAATTGCTCTCTAAATGTTTGGCAGAATTCACCTGTGAATCCATCTGGTCCTGAAGATTTTTTTCTTAGGGAACTGCTTGATAGATTGTTAAATTTCTTTTTGCTAAGATAGGGTTAATTTAGTATTCTGTTTTCTCTTTTGTTAATATGGGCAATTAGCATTTTTGTAACTATCTATTTCACTTAGATTGTCAGTTTTATTGGCACATGATTGGGCAAAATAGTTCTTAATAACTGCTTTAATTTTATCTCCATTGGTGGCAAATTCACCCTTTTCATTTTTGGTACTGGTAATTTGGTTTTCCTATTTCTTTTTATAAAAATCAAATTAACCAATGTTTATCAATTTTATTGGCTTCTTCATAAAACCAGCTTAGTTCAATGGTTTTATTACTTTCAATTTTATTAATCTCTCCTTTGATTTTCACATTTCCAGTTTGGTGTTTAATTGGGGATTTTTAATTTGTTCTTTTCCTAGTTTTTTTTTTCTTTTTAATTGCAGGCCCAATTCATTGATTATCTATTTTATTGATGTATGCATTAAGAGATATAAATTTCCCCTCAGTACTGCTTTTACTGCATCCCATGAATTTTGGGATGTTGTCTTATTATTGTCATTCTCTTTAATGAAACAATTGATTGTTCTTAAGATTTGTTCTTTGACCCACTCATTCTTTAGGATTAGATTATTTAATTTATAATTAACTTTTAATCTCTTCCATGGCTTCTTATTAAATGTAATTTTTATTGTATTATGATCTAAAAAGGGATGTATTTAATATTTCTACTTTTCTGAATTTGATTGTGAGATTTTTATGGCCTAATACAGGGTCAGTTTTTTTGAAGGTGGCCATCTACAGCTAAGAAAAAAGTTATGCTCCTTTCTGTTCCCATTCAATTTTCTCCAGAGGTCTATCATATCTAAATTTTCTAAGATCCTATTCATCTCCTTGACTTCTTTCTTACCTCTTTTATGGTTAGATTTATCCAGTTCTGAGAGGGGAAATTTGAGGTCTCCCTCTAGTATAGTTTTACCACCTATTTCCTCCTGTAATTAATTTAACTTTTCCTTTTAGAATTTGGTGCTCTGCCATTTAGTACATATATATCTAGTATTACTTCATTATTTATGGTTCCTTTTAGCAAGATGTAGTTTCTCTGTTTATCTCTTTCAGTTAGGTCTATTTCTGTTTTGCTTTGTCAGAGGTCATGATTGCTACCTCTCCCTTTTTTTTACTTCAGCTTATTTTTCTCTGTGTGTCTCTGTTTCAATTGCTTCTCTTGTGAATGACATATTTTTGGATTTTAGTTTCTAATCCACTCTGCTATCATCTTCCATTTTATGAGCGAGTTCATCTCATTCGTATTCACAGTTATTACAACTAACTGTACATTTCCTTCCATCCTATTTTCTTCTATTTATCCTTCTCTCTTTTTGTCCTGTTCCTCCTCTAAAGTCTCTTTTGCTTCTGATCACAGTCTTCTTTTATCTGCCCGCTCTTTTATCACCACCACCCTGCTCCATCTCTTTCCTCTCTTATTTCCCTGTCGGGTAGGATAGATTTCTATACCCAACTGAATATGTATTTTATTCCCTCTTTGAGCCAATTCCTATGACAGTAAGATTCAAGAATTGCCCATCTCCCTCATTTTCCCCTCCGCTGTAAAAGCTCTTCCTTTTGTACCTCTTTTATGTGAGGTAATATTCTCCATTCTACCTCTCCCTTCTGCCTTTTCCTAGTGCATCCCTATTTCTCACCCCTTAATTTTATTTTTTGAATATCATCCTATCATAGTCAACTCCTACATGCCTTATGTCTATGCACACCTCTAACTGCCCTAATAATAATAAAATTCTTAGGAGTTAATGGAGGGAGGGAGGCATGAAGAGGAACGTACACCTGTGGAGGTTGGGGACAAAGAATCAAGAACAGGAGAAGGAATACTCAGGGCTGGGGACAGGCATGTAGTACCAGAACACAGAGGGCTGAAAACAGAAACATGGGGGCTGGACCCATAGGCAGGTGGAAAGAGCAAAGCAAAGGTATCATCCTCCCATGTAGGAACATACAGACAATTTTCATTTTATGTAAATTCCCATTAAACAAATTCAACTTTACATAAAGAATTTTGAAATTAATCTGCATTCCTCCCCCTTCCAAAAAAGGATCTCCACTTCTGCTCAGAGTTCCACAGCCTCCCATCAGCCACCAAAAAAAAAAAACAACTAAAAATTAAAAAAAAAATCCTCAAAGTAAAAGCAGAAGAACCTATTTGGACAGACCTCTGCCACCAGCACCAGATAGGGGCTTAGCTTGAGACCTCTGGTGCCAAGAAAGGAGACCTTTGCTTTGCTCCTTCCACCTGCCTATCGGTCCAGCCCCCATGTTTCAGTTTTCAGTCCTCTGTGTTCTGGTACTACATGCCTGTCCCCAGCCCTGAGTATTCCTCCTCCTGTTCTTGCTTTTCTGTCTCCAGCTTCCACAGGTGCACGTTCCTCTTCATGCCTCCCTCCCTCCATTCCATCCCTATGTCAGCAGGCAAATTTGCTTTACATAAAAATAATTTTATGTAGGAGTCCATAGAATGGTCTACTTACATAAAGTGAGAGTGGTCTGGAAAGAGATTAACCTTTTAGAATCCCTTATGATTTCTCTTTCATATTTACCTTTTTATGCTTTTCTTGAGTCTTGTATTTGAAAGTCAAATTTTCTATTCAGCTTTGGTCTTTTCATCAGGAATGCTTGAAAGTCCTCCATTTCATTAAATATCTATTTTCATTAGGAATGCTTGTAAGTCCTCTATTTCATTAAATATCTATTCCCCACCCCCTCCTTCTCCGCCCCCAACCCCCCAGGATTATACTCAGTTTTGCTGGGTAGGTTATTCAAGGTGAGTAACAGGGGAAAAGCCCTGGCCTCAGAAGGGAGTGAGGCAGTATGGTCTAGTGAAAGAGCACTGGTCTATGAGCCAGCCAGGAGGTTTGGCCTGACCTAATTTGATTGCTAATGTCACCTCTGTGATATTACTCTGACTTGCTAGTGCCCAGCAAAAACAATTTGTCCTATACTTCCCATTCTGTTATATGGACATGGTTGGCTTCAGCCAGATGTGAACCAGACCAAGGTCATGATCGCCCTGAGACCAGAGCTGCTTAGCAGAACCCACTTAGCTCAGTTCTTAGGCAACAGGCTACCTCTCTAACACAGCCCCCAGTCTTTCAGCATAGCAGGGTGGAAAGAATACTGGCATTGGAGCCAGGGAATCTAGGCTTGAATCCCAACTCTGCCACTTCCTATGTGTGTGACCTTAGGCAAATCTCTTTGGGCTATAGCTTCCTCATCTGTAAAATGAGGAAGCTAGCTTGATCCCTTTTAGCTAAATTCATGATTCTTCAAATCATCTCCCTAGTCCACTTAAGGGGCCTGGCTGGAACTCCATCTAAGAGAAAGGGTACAGTTCAGTAAAAATCCTTCCTTGCTACTGAGGGGAAAAAAAGACAAAAGTTTGTGTCCTACATTACTAGTAATGGTATTTTTGAGCAGTAATGACTATCCTGCTTTTGGAGCATTGTCATGATGGATATGCTCCAGCAGGGGGAGCTCTGAGAGTGCTTGCATATGAATCAAGACAGATGGAGAGAGTGATAGGATTTTTTTAGGATTTTGATCTGGAAGGAACCTAGGAGATTATCTACTCCAACCCTCCCCCCCCCCCCCCCCCATTTTGCAAATGATAAAACAGGCCCAGAAATGTGAAGCAACTTGCCTCAGTTTTCACAGGAAGTAACTGGACTAGTTCATTTTCAGTTGTGTCTTCATGACTTCATTTGGGTTTTCTTAGCGAAAATGATAGAGTGATTTCCTTCTCCAATTCATTTTACAGATGACAAAACTGAGGCAAACAGGGTTAAGTGACTTGCCTGGGGTCAAACAGCTAGTAAGTGTCTGAGTTCAGATTTGAACTCAGGAAGATGAGTATTCTTGACTCCAGGTCTGGCACTCTATCCACTGTGCCACCTAGCTGCCCCAAGTAATTGGAGAGCCAGGATTCAATTCTATTTAATTCAACAAACATTTGCAAGGTGCCTACCACATGTAAGGCAACGTGCTAGATATATATGGAGACAAAAATGGAAGTCCCTTCTCCCATCCAAGGAACTTACATCCTAACTTGTAGGCAATATGTATGCAACATGTAAGTGAATACAAGATAATTTGGAGAGGGAGAGAAGGAGGGAGGGGGAGAGAGAGAGAGAGAGAGAGAGAGTCAGCCAGAGACAGAGAGACAGAGAGAATGCCAACAACTGGACAAATCAGCTCCAACCCCAGTCCAGGAACTGTGCTTCTTCACCCTTGTCATCTTCTTCCCTGTTCCTTCTCCATCCTCCATACTGCATCTTCAGAGACCACACCCAGGAGGAACTAAGTCTCTCCATTCTAATTCCCACCCTAAGACCACACATCTTGACCCCAGGCATTTTCTACCCTGCTGATTCCACTTCTTGCCCTAGTTCTGGAAACCTATATCAAGTCAATACTACTATTGTTTCTAAAGAAAGGGAATGCCAATCAACTGCCTTATTGCTCTACTTACCATCCCCATAACTTCCGAGACCAAAACAGCCTTCTGACAACTGTTCATATTAAGTTTTCTCCCTCTACTAGAATGTTTTTGATGGCAGGAAATTTCTGGATTTTGAGTTGCTTTCTGTAACACTTAAGGTGAGTCAAAGCTAACATCAGGGATGGGAGGACTAGAGGTATAGTATGGTATCATTAGCAGAAATAGGGAATTTCAGAAAGGTAGTAGGCTTAATGGCATGCCGAAGGGATATCCAATTTGAAGTGTCCAATGAGCAGTTGGAAATCCAAGACTGGAGCTCATGAGACAGACTAGAGATATAGTTCTGGGAATCATCTGCATAGTGATGATAATTAAGCCCATAGGAGAGTATTAGATCACCAAATGAGAAAGTGTATATAAAGAGAAAAGGACCAGAGGGACACAAGATAGAGCCTGGGGAAACACACACAGCTAAGGGATGTCTACCAGCAAAGGAGAGTGAGGAGTACTCAGACAGGTAGAAGGAGAGCCACGAGAAAGTAATGGCATGGAAATCCAGGAAGGAGAGATGATGGAGGGAGAGAGGGTAGTCAACAATGTCAAAAGCTATGGAGAGTTCAAGAAGAATGAGGGTTGAGAAAGGGCCATCAAATTTGGCTGTGAAAAGATCACCGGTAACTTTGGAAAGAGCATTTTGAGTTGAGTGATGCAATGCGGAGCCAGATTACAAAGGGTTGAGGATAAGGAGAAATGGTATAGACAAAGGGCATAGGTAACTTTGTTAAGCATTTGGCTGTGAAAGAGAGGAGAGTTCATAGAATGATAGCTTGAGAGGATGGCAGGTTTAAATGAGGGTTTTGGAAGAATGGGGGAGACTTAGGCTGAAGGGAAGGAACCAGTATCTGGGGAATGATTAGACAAATGGAAGAATAAATTGTGGAGAAGACGGGAGGAGATGGAATCAAGTGTTTATGTAGAGGAAAGGAGGGAGTATATCCCAGGCGTGGGAGACTGTTGTAAAAAGGCACAGAGACAAGTCAGGTCATATTGGTTCAGTCATTTTCGTGACCCCATTTGGGATTTTCTTGGCAAAGATACTGGAATTTTTTGCCATTTCCTTCTCTAGCTCATTTTACAGATGAGAAAACTGAGGCAAACAGGGTTTAATGACGTGCCAGTGGTCACACAGTTTATAAGTGTCTGTGACTAGATTTGAACTCAGGAAGATGAGTCTTTTTGATTCCAAGCCCAGTGCTCTATCCACTGCAACAACTAGATGCCCTCAGGTAATATCTAGTAGGCCAATTTGGTTGGAACACAGAATACATCAAGGGGAGAAATCTGAAAAAAAAAAAGTCTGGAAAGATAGGTAGAAGTCAAACTGTAGAGACCATTAAATGCCAGGCTGAGGAATTAGCATATTATCCTGGAGGCAATAGAGAATTATTAAAGATTTTTGAGCAGAGAAGTGACGTGGTTATACCTCCTCTCCTTATGAAGATCATTTTGGCAGCTATGTGGGACACAGATTGGAAAGGGAGAGCCCAAAAGCAGAGGATTGTTACAATGATCCAGGTGATAGGTGATGAGTCCATGAATTAGGTATAATTGTGAGGTGGGTAGAGATAAGGAGAGGAAGGCAAGAAGGTTGAATAATAGACAAAACTTGGTAAATAGTTGAATATAGCAGGTGAGAGAGAGGGAAGAGGCAAAAATGACCCTAAGGTTGTGAACTCGAGTGACTAGGAGAATGGTGGCACCTTTACTAAAAGTAGGGAAGCTTAGAAGAGGACTAGGTTTAGGGCAAAGATCACAAGTTGTTTTGAACATGAGGAGTTTGAGATTCTGACAAGTATGTACAGGTGAATGTCTTTCCTGGGTTTTCATAAGACTGTTCTCTTCCTACCTATCTGATTACTCCCTCTCAGTTACCTTTTCTAGCTTATGTCCATATCACATCATCTAACTGTGAATGTATCCCAAGGTTTTATCTGGGCACACTTCTCATCTCTCTTCACTCTCCTACTTAACCTCACCAGCTCCTACTCATCCCTCACTAGAATTACATCCTGCCACCAAGAGAGGTGCCAGCCAAAAACTTTCTCACTCTCTTTTTTTTAGGTAGTACTGCTTTTTTGGTTTTTTTTTTTTGAAAATTTTTATATTTTATTTTTTCCAATTACATGTAAAAATTTTTAACATTCAAAAAAATTTTGAGTTTTGAATTCTTCCCCTCCCTATACTCATTCCTCCTTGGGAAGGCAAGTCATGCAAAACGTAATTCTGTATTAACCATGCTGTAAAAGAAAATACAGACAAAAAAAAAAGAGAGATAAAATTTTTTAAAGTGTGCTTTGATCTGCATTCAGACTCCTTCAGTTCTTTCTCTAGAGTTGGATAGCATTTTTCATCATAAATCCTTTGGAATTGTCTTAGAACATTGTATTGCTGAGAATAGCCAAGTCATTCATGTACAATATGCTGTTGTTGTTCTCCTGGTTCTGCTCATTTCACTTTGCATCAGCTCATGTAAGTCTTCCCAGGTTTTTCTGAAACCATCCTGACTTTCTCTTTTAATAAGTGGGGCACCACAGAGCCATCAATTTTTCTGACTCAGCAACCAGTCAGAGGACTATTAGCAATGAGTCATAGATAGCTAGAAGCTAGCCTCTCAAATCTCCCACATTGTGTACTAGACGCTGGCAGAGAATATCTGCACATTTTCTATGTGTGGTAGCAGGGTTGTGGTGCATAAAGTGACCCACTACACTTGTCTCCCCTGATAGGATATAAGCTCCTTGAGGGCAGGGACTGTCTTTAATCTGTCTTTGCATCCTCAGCTCTTAGCACAGTGACTGGCACATAGTTGGTTCTTAATAAAAGCTTCTTGGCTTGAGCTAAGATATGATTATTCTTCTAGATGACTGACGTGGATCAAAGATTTAAGTGATGAATATGTATACATATATATGTGTGTATGTGTGTATATATGTATGTGTGTGTGTGTATGTATATATATATATACACACACACAGAGAGAGGGGGCATAGGATGAGGTAAAGATGAATAAGGGATGAGAGAGGAATAAGAGAAGAGAAGACA
>JAQQSZ010007071.1:0-13414 GCA_028646595.1 Phalanger gymnotis | reverse complement strand
ACCTAGACTGGGGGCTCTGTGACAGTGAGGGGGCTGTGTCTTCTCCTTTTCCCAGATCATCTCCAGCACTCTCTGATATGAGACTGGGCACATGAGCTGGATTCCAGGAAGACCTGTTGAATTTAAGGATCTTCAGGAAACCACCTCTGGCCCTCCTCTGACCCAGCCTTCTGGTATCTCTCTATCTTTCTTCCCTTCCCCCACTCCTGGCAGGTGCCACCCACCCACCCTCCCTTCCCTTCTCTCCAGGGAGGAGGATTGACTTGTCAGGCGCTGCCTTGTGACATCCACACAGGAAAAGCAGGGGCGCCATAGGAAAAACATGTGTGAGTCACTGCCTCGTTCCCTTCTAAGGAGAAAAAAAATAATCCATCTTTTCAGAATCATCACCCGGCTCAGCCAGAGAGTTGGTCCCACAGTCCTCAGAGATGTCTTCCAGCCTTTTATTCGTTTTGGCTGGGAAGACCCTGTTTAAAGAAACTGTCAGTTTCCACCTAGTCCCAGGATTCTCAACTTGGGGTCTGTGAACTTCTTTGATTTTTTAAAATATTTCGGTGTAACTGGTTTCTTTTGTAATCGTATGTATTTTGTGCATTTAAAATCTGAGAAGGGGACCATCAGCTTCACCAAAAAAAAAGACACAAAAAAGATTAACAACCACTGACCTAGATACTTTTTTTCTGTAATTAGGTTGTACACACTCTTAAGTCAGGGGTGGTGCCTCTGTGATTGAAGCATCCAGGTTTCCCACAGGTGTGCCAAACTCACAAGAAGAGACCAGTGTTCACATCCTCTCAATTACTGTTTTTTGGGGAAAGGGAGAATTATAAAAATGGCTTGGATTTATGAAATGTTTTGCTATTTACAAGTAAAATCATTTTTATTTTTTAAAATGTTTTAAGATTTAAAAAGCAGTTTCTTTGCCACAGACTTGGGAGATCAACAATATAGTATTATTATTGCCATTATATACATGAGGAAACAGGTTTGGATTGGTCAAGTATCTTGCCCATGGCTATATGACTAGTAAATATCAGAGCTAGGATTTGAACCCATTTCCACCTCCAAATCCAATACTCATTTCACTGCATTATACAGTGTCCTCACAATAGGCAGGCAGGTAAGTACCATAAGTATTATCATTCCCACTTTGTAGATAAAGAGAACTGAGGCCTAGAGAAGTCCAGTGTCTTGGCCAGGATGGCTCAGCCAGCATGTGGTGGAGCTGGGAAATGGTGGAGGTGGGACCCTAGTCTAGGTCTTCTGACTCCATGTCCAATGTCAGGCTCAGTAGCTTACATTCCTACCAACCCCTGGTACACAGGATGTGGCAGAGTATAGGACAGGGGTGGGGAACCTGCAGCCTCGAGGCCACATGTGGTCCTGTAGGTCATTAAGTTCAGGTTCCCCACTCCTGGTCTAGGTGGAGGAGTCTTCCATGTTTCAGACAGTTTGGTACATTGGAAAGATTACTCCTTCTGGTGTCACTTGCTATCTGTATGACCTTGGACAAGTTATTAACTTCCCTGGGCCTCAGTTTCCCAAATATGTCAAATAAGGGGGACCTCTGAAGTCCCTTCCAGCTCTGGTTCAATGAACGTATGAAACATGGTGGATGGAAGGCTCCCACTGAGGGAGGGGCCAGAACAGCCAGAAATGAGTTTCCAGCTTCGTGAAGTACCAAGTCAAGGATCTGGAGGGCAGAGTTTGGGATCTTAATTAGAGGCACGGGCTATTTGCAAGCATGGCCTGGTCTTGGTCAGCAGAATGTGATCTGAACAGGTCCAGGAGGAGCTTGGGTTTACCATGGGTTACTATCCTCAGCTTCCTGGGGCTCATATGGTCTGGGCTGCCCAGCTGGGTGAAATTCATCAGGCCTCCATGCTTACCCTGGACATCTTTTAGCTGGGCCTCTTCTTAACTATATGTCCCACCCCCCGCAGCATTACACTTAAGGGGAGCAGCTACCACTCAGCAGGCAATGGATGCCAAGCCTCTGTGCTCCTGGTTTAGGACTGGGTGCCATATTGCTATTTCATGAGTTCAATGGTTCCTTGCAACCAGCATTCCATGGTTCTTCCTTATCGCATCTCCCTAACAACACCTAGCTTGGACAGGTGGCATATGGCAAATGCTTGATAACTCCCTATGCATATGATCAGTTTACCAGGGCTTTAGAAATGGAAGAGATCTCACCAGTCATAGGATCTGATGCTCTCTTTTTCTCAGATGAAGAAACTAGCTGTGGCCCCCAAAGGGGCAGTGGCCTCCTGCAGTCACAGAGCAAGTTAGTGATGGAGCTGAGATCAGAAACCTGAGAGGCAGCTTCACGGTGGCTTCTCCATGATGCCTCAGAAGGAGCATTGGAATTGCAGTGAAAGGTCCTGCCTTCAAATCCACTTCAGCAGATGGAACCATCTGGGTCATGATCTTAGTGCTGTCATTTATTGCCTGTGTAATCTTTCTGGGCCTCAGTTTCCTGATCTGTACAAAGAGAGAGCTGGACTAATTGTTTTAGGATGCCCTTTTTACTTCTGAATCTAGGATGCTGCAGATCCCAGGCCATTGTAGCAACTTGTTGCATTGAGTTGAATTATAGGAAGGGTCTTGGGAATGAGAGAACACAGGAATGAAACCAAAGTCTCTCTTTAGCCCCCAAAATGAGTTCCTGCAGACACAGAAGTTGAACTCTCATGCACATACCTGGAGCCAAAAGAGAAAAACCAGAAGAGGGAGGGAGAAGATGGGGAAAAAGACTTGACTTAAACGTTTAAATTAGCCTCATTTTGCTGAAAGCTGGGTGTCAGAATAAATCCATTTCTACAATGTCATATATCTTTACTGAGTGGGAAGTTGGTGAATAAATGAATGCTCGTCATATATTATTATGGCCTGACACTACCAAGGCAGACAGAGGCGACACAAAGGTGATTAATGAGGAAGTTTGAGTTAACGAATGCACGCTCAGTTGCCTCTCCTGAGGGGCAGTAGGGTTTCCTTTTGTGGGGGCCTCTGGATTGTCCAAGTTGGGATTTCCCTTACTTAATGCTATTGGCTCTTGACTTTTTATTTTGCTCCTTGTCATATCCTTGTGTTCTCTATCTCTCTGTCTCTGTCTCTCTGTCTCTGTCTCTCTGTCTCTGTCTCTCTGTCTCTGTCTCTCTGTCTCTGTCTCTCTGTCTCTCTCTGTCTCTCTCTGTCTCTCTCTGTCTCTCTCTGTCTCTCTCTGTCTCTCTCTCTCTCTCTCTCTCCTGTTTCTCTATCTCTTTGTCTCTGTCTCTTTCTATGTTTCTCTCCTCCTTTCTTTCTCCCTCTCCCTCCCTCTCCTTCTCTCTGCTCTCTCTGTCTGTCTCTGTCTGTCCTCTCACTTTACTATATCTCTTTCTTCCCCTCTTCTACCCCCTCTCCTTTTCCTCTCTCCCTCTCTTTCTCTCCCTTCCATCTGCATGCCTCCCCCCACCCTTACAGGCACACTTTCTCTTTCTCTCTGTTTATCTCTGACTGTCTATCTCCAGTTCCTTCTCCATGACAGTCTCACTGCATCAGTGCCTTTGTTTGGAGCTCCCAGAGTACAGGCCCAGGGGCAGATGCCAGATGGCCAACATGTGCCCAGGGCTGTGGGCAAAAGAATCACAGGATCACAGTGTCTCAGAGTCCTGGAAAAGACCTTGGTGGACATAGTACAGTCTGACACCAAATGGTTTCTCTATATTAATATGTCAGGGACCTGTTATTTCACCCATGCTGGGAAGTCCTTCTGCCCTATGCAGACCGTGACCAGTCTTCAATTTAGTACAAGGAAGGCTTCCTGATGCTCAAGTATCAGAAGTATCAGAAGCTAGTAAGTATCAGAAGTAGGGTTTGAATACGAATTGAAATGACTCCAAATCCAGAAGAACTCTAGCTATTATATCATGTACTAACTAATTCAGGTAAATATACAAATGCATATGTGTGTATGTACCTCAATGAGTTCATATATACATATATGTCTATTATCTATATCTCTGTCATGGGGGGAGAGAGAGAGAGAGAGAGAGAGAGAGAGAGAGAGAGAGAGAGAGAGAGAGAGAGAGAGAGAGAGAGAGAATGTTTTGGTTATTTATTTGGCTATTAAAATATTGAACTATTTAGGAACACAGATATTACACTTCTACCAGAAAGCACCTTAGAAGACAGTTTAGCCAAATCCCCTATTTTTGTAGGTGAGAAAATTTAGGTCCACAGTGGTCAAATGATTTGAGCAACATCACAAAGTAGCATATGGCAGAATCCAGATTTGAGCTCAGGGAGTATGGCTTCAAATCTACTGCCCATTTGTTCATGTGTGATCTGCATATCTAGCTACCAGCCCATTTGCTGGGATAACCACACTGAGAGATAGGTTGGACCAATGTATTTTATTCAACCAATCCAGAAACATTTATTAAGTTGCTACAGTGTGCCAAGCACTGGTGGATACAGAGACAAAATGAAGCAGTCATCATCAAGGAGCTGATGTTCTATTAGGAGAGATGCTATATGTGTGTGTGCATATATATATCTAGATATCTAGATATATTTGTGTGTACACACACATACGCACACACAAAATAGATAAAATGTGATTTTTAGGAGACCAGAAAAGGTGCTAGCAGCTGAGGGGATTATAAAAGACCTCATATAGAATATGGCAGTAGAGGAGCCATGGAATAGATTGTGTAACAGATTAGGTACACCATACACAGTAGTGAATGACCACAGCAATCTTTTTTGTTGATGTTGTTTGGTGCTGTTTGACTCTTTGTGACCCCATTTGGGGTTTTCCTGGCAAAGATACAGGAGTGGTTGGCCATTTCCTTTTCCAGCTCATTTTATAAATGAGGCAACTGAGGCAAACAGGGTTAAATGACTTGCCTGAGATCACATAGCTGATAAAGTGTCTGAGGCTGGATTTGAACTCAGGTCTTCCTGGCTCCAGGCATGGGGCACTCTATACATTATGCTACCGAGTAATCTAGTGTTTGATAAACCCAAATATCCAAGCTTTGGGGACATAAACTCACTATTTGAGGGAAAAAAATGTTTGGAAAACAAGTTTCTTGGCAGAAACTAGGTATAGACCAATATCTCGCACCATACACCAAGATAAGACCAAAATAAGTACGTGATTTAGACATAAAGGATGATACCATAATAAGCAAATTAAGAGAGCATGGAATATTTTTAACTGTCTGATCTGTGGATATGGGTAGAATTTGTGACCAAATGAGATAGGGAGCATTATGGGATGTAAAGTGGAAAATTTTGATTACATTAAATTAAAAAGGTTTTGCGCAAGCAAAAGCAATGCAGCTAAGACTAAAAGGAAAGCAGAAAACTGGAGGGGGATTTTGTCTCAAATATATAGAGAACTGAGACAAATTTATAAGAATATGAGCTTTCCCCCAATTGATGAATGATCAAAGGTTATGAAAAGTCAGTTTTCAGAAGAAGAAATCAAAGTTATCCACAGTCATATGAAAAAATGTCCTAAATCACTGTTGATTAGAGAAATGCAAATTAAAACAACTTTGAGGTACCACCCCATGCCTATCAGATTGACTATTATAACAGAAAAAGAAAATGATGAATATTGGAGGGGATATGGGAAAATTGGGATACTAATGAACTGTTGGTGGAATTGTGAACTGATTCAGTCATTCTGGAGAGAAATTTGGAACTATGCTCAAAGGGCTGTAAAACTGTGCATATCCTTTGACCTAGCAATACCACTAATAGGTCTGTATCCCAAAGAAATGAAAGAAAAGGGAAAAAGACCCACTTGTACAAAAATATTTATAATAGTTCTTTTTGTTGTGGCAAAGAATTGGAAATTGAAGAGATGCCTAGCAATTGGGGAATGGCTGAACAATAATGTTCATATGATTACGATGGAATACTATTGTACTATAGTAAATGATAAGCAATGTGTTTTCAGCAAAACCTGCAAAGACATACATGAACTGATGGAAAGTGAAGTGGGCAGAACCAGGTGAATATCGTACATAGTAACAGCAATATTGTAGGATGATCAACTATGAATGACAGCTATTCCCAGCAGTGCAATGGTCTAAGACAGTTCTGAAGGATTTATGATGAAAAATTCTATCCACCTCCAGAGAACAGACTGATGGAGTCTCAATGTAAATTGAAGCTTACTTTTTAAAACTTTATTATTCTTGGGGTTTTGTTTCTGGGTCTTTGTTTTCTTTTGCAACATGGCTAATATGGAAATATGTTTTGCATGACTGCACATGTATAATCTATATATAATTGCTTGCCATCTCAGGGAATGGGGAGGGAGAGAATTTGGAACTCAAGATTTTAAAAAGCAAAAGTTAAAAATTGTTTTTACATGTAATTTTAAAAATTAAATATAAACATTTTCACAAAAATAAAAATTAAAAAAATAATATAGTGCTAAAGTTGAGTCTTTTAGAAAAAAACCAGGGATTCTAAGGGGCAGAGAGGATGAAGGAATGTATTCCAGGCTTGTAAGTCAGCCAATGCACAGGCACAAAGACAGAAAATGAATTCATTTTCTGAAAAACAGTAAGGCCATTACAAACAGACAGTTGAAAGGGAACATGAAGGGGAGTAATATGTGATAAGCCTGGAAAAGGAGGCTGGAGTCTGATTGTAGAGGGCTTTAAACCAAACAGAGAGTTTACATTAGATCCTAGAGGTAATAGGGAGCTACTAGAGTTTATTGAGGTGAGGAGTGACGTGGGCAGACCTACATTTTAGAAAAATCGTTTTAGCAGCCATATGGATTTTGATAGAAGGTGGACTTGTAGAAGACCATGTATCTTTGAACTCTCAGGGATACAATGGCAACAAAGGCAATGTATTCTGAAGGAAAGAGTACCCAATTTAAAGTCAGAAGACCTGGGTTCAAATCTAAGCTTTATCACTCACTTCTTGTGTGTCCTCAGATGTCATTTCACCTTTCTTTGGGCTTCAGTTTCCTCCTCAATAAAATGGGAGGATTGGATTCTGGAGCTTTTTACCTTGGGTATGTGAACTTAAATTTTTGTATCTATATTCCAATGTAATATATTTCCTTTGCATTCTAATGTATTTCATTTTACTCACTTAAAAGCATTTGTCTGAGAAGAAGTTCATAGATACTACCAAACTGTCAAAGAGGGTTTGTGACACAAGAAAGGTTAAAAACCTTCCCATGAGATGATCTCTGAGGTCTCTCCCAACTGTAAACTTATAATCTCTGACCCTAGGATTCCAAGAATAGCTTCATGGAAGGGATGCAAAGGATTGACAAGAGCAGCAGGATGTAAACAGGGAAGGAACCCTGGTGGTGATGAGTCAGTCGTGAAAGAGGTGAAGATATGGATCAATGGAGAGGGGCAATCAGAAAGGTGGGGGGAAATTCATAGCTCTAAGATGCAGCTAGACTGGTATAGTTGGGCTGTCTTCCATGCTTATCTTAGTTTCTTGGTTGAGTTGTGGGTTAGGGTTAATTTTCTTCTTATTATAAATTGTCTTTGTACTTTTTACTTCATAATCATTTGTCCATATACTTCTTCTATCTCCACCAACTTCCTTTGTAACAAACAGTAGAGAAAACTCAACCAGTACAGCAACTATGTCTGTCCTTGTCTGCTATCTGTGGCATCCATTGCCATTTGACCTCTGGCTTCAGAACCAGTCATTGCTGTGGTTCTTTCTTCAGTGGCCTTTTCTATTGGTTTTGCGGGGATTGTCTTTTGTTCTCCTGGTCCTGCTTCCTTTGTTCTGCATCCATTCATAGAAGTCTTCTTTAGGGTTAATTTTCCATTCTCCTTATCAGGGAAACTAGATGCAGATTTTGGGGAAAAAGAACATTGACCAATGTAAGTTTCAGGGCACAGGAAGGAGGGGAGATTCAAGAATGTTTCAGAGAGTTGGGTCTATGAAGGAGAGACCATGGAACACTGGGCTTAGAGTCAGAAGACTTGAGTAGAAGTCTGAAGTTTGCCACTGAGAGAATATTTTCGGTTAAATAACACATTTGATGGCAACTTTTGGGTTTTTTACATAATAGCCATGGCCAGATATAGCCTGAATTCCTCCACAGACATATATCTCACCCCCACTCCCCACACGAGCTCTCCTCCGCAACCAAGAAAAACAGCTAAACGAAACCAGCCAACACGGTGACCACGACTGACCCACTAATAGAATCTTGGAGCTGAAAATAACCTTAGAAGTTATCTAGTCCGCAGGAATAAATTCTCTCCCAAATCCCTCCCCAGCCCACCTTCCTTTCTGCATTTCCCTCAATGTCTCCACTAAGAGGCTGGCTTTCTTTCTAGTTTCTCTTCCTCATGCCTGATTGACCTTGGTGGGAGGTGGGGAAGCCTATGAAGGTGTCAAGTGCACAGAAATGGGCTGTCCCACTGCTCCCAGAAGTGATACTACCTTTGGAGGGCTACTCACAATGCTCACCTAGCCCCACCCTGAGCCTTTCTTGCCCCATCACCACCCTCTAGCCCTGTCCTTATCCTGGGCTTCACATCCTCTGCTCTCCATCCCCTTCGCCCCTTATGATATTACCTTTGTTTTCCCCTTTCCACTATGCCCCTCCCTCATCGTTATATCATCAATATAACATTTAAAGATTTGCAAAACTTTCTATGTTATCTCATAACTCATCTCACTCCATCAATCCTTCCTGTATCACTGTTTTCTTATTCCATTAGTACAGTCCAATTTGATTTTATCTAGTTCGGCAGCCATTTCTTTAGCCCCTACATATGTAAAGGACTGTGGTAGGTGCTGGCTTATGTGATAGGGATACAAGTGACCCCTGCCTCCAAAGAGCTTATGTTCTATTAAAAGAATGCGGTGCACATTCACATAAATGAAACACAAATGAATTGGAGGAAGGAGAGACAGCGCTATTCGCTGTTTATATGATCACATTCTATTCTCTTCTGGCCCTGCCTTGTTCCATAGGTAGAAGCAGCTAGGTGATGTGATGGATAGAGTGCTGCACCTGCAAGAATGAAGATCTGAGTTTGAATCCTGCCTCGGGCTTATACTAGCTCTGTGACCCTGACTAAATAATTTAACCTCTGTTTGGCTCAATTTCCTCAACTGTAAAATGGGGATTAGGACTTCCCTCTTAACGTTCCCGTGAGGATCAAACGAGATAATATTCACAAAGTGCTTTTCACAGTGCCTGGCACATAGTAAATGATTAATAAATGTGTCTTTCTTTTTTCTTTTTCTCTCTCTTTTCTCCCTCTCTCCTTCCTTGCTTCCTTCCTCTTTCTTTCTTTCTTTCTTTCTTTCTTTCTTTCTTTCTTTCTTTCTTTCTTTCTTTCTTTCTTTCTTTCTTTCTTTCTTCTTTCCTCCCTTTTTTCTTATTACTTTGCTCTCCATCCCCTCCTACTCCACCTTGCCCCCTTCTTATTTTATTACCTCCTCTTCTACCTCATCTCCTCTCGTCTTATCTCATCTTCTCCTATCTCACTCTATCCCCTTTTATCCCTCCATATCCCGTCCAATATCACCCTGTCCCTTCCTATTCTATTCTTCATATATCCCATGTATACCTCTACTCTCCTCCACAAGACAGACAGATAAACTGGACTATATTAAATTGGTTCCTTCCAAATATGACATTTTGTGTTCTAAGGTCCCCCCTAACTCTGATATTCTACATTTTAAGATACCTCCAAGCTCTGACATTCTGTATTCTGATGCTCTTCCAATTTTGACATTCTCTTTTCCAAATTTTTTTCCAAAGCTGCCATTCTATGTTTTAAGTTTCCTTCAAGTCCTAACATTCTAGGTTTTGTTCTTAAGTTATCTCTAGTTCTGAAGTTGTAGGATTGTATCATTCCTTGTAAATTCTTCTCCCTCCCCCTCCCCCTCCCCCTTGCCAACCAGTTTCACTATCTGCTGGCCAATCCTATAATGATCAGGCACCTCGGAGGAAAGACACAGTCTGTCAACAGGGCTATATTGGAAACTTTCTCATCTCAAAATCATCTCACAAAATTTGTTCTTCACTAGCATAGCCTTTCTAAACCTAGCATCAACCTGATTTGGGGACTGGAACATCCATGGGGATTTTTTAGTCATGTGTTAGCGAGTTATGTCACGTTGTGAAAAACCTGGTGGACTTGGTGTCCAGAGAGATTGTGGGTGTCAGGAAAGATCATTGTTTGAATCCCAGCTCAGACAATTGCTAGCTGGGTGAACCTGTGTAAATCACTTCACTTCTATGAGACTCAGATCCCTCCTCCATCCATGGAGATAATGTCACTTGAACTTTCTACTTTTACAGAGTGGAGATTGTAAAGAGAGTCCTTCATAGTCCAAGGAACCTCAATAGTGGGCCATGGAAGTGATGTCAATTCCTCCCTAGGAGCTGGGGAGGGAGGCAGATCAGGGGAGGGCACTACCTAGCTTTAATGAATTAATTAATGTTGGCAAAACACTTGAAGAAGTCTGGCTGAAAGGTGCTCAGTACATGCAAATTAGGCTGATTGTTATTACCCATAATTATAGAGTTTAAGCTAGAGAAATAATTTGGAGGCGGAGGGCACATTGTACTACTAAGATCTTGCTGGAGTGATAAAGACCAAACAAGGATAAAAAGCCATCCTTTCTTCTTTTCCTTTCCCCCACTGCTTCCTTGTCTGCCTCCACTCCCATGCCCTCTTCTGGCCTGTTGCATGCATTTTAACTGGGATGTTTCTGCTTTACTCCTTTGTAATCCAAGCAGGCATTTGAAGGAATATTTGAGTGGGGAAAGGGGAAAATGGGGACAGAGGCTTCATGGGCTCTGGGAATGTGAAAAATCCAACAGGTCAGGTAGAATGAGTAACTGTAAGCCAGCTCCAGAGGATTAGAACCTTCCCTCATTAAGTCTGAGGTCACCCTGTATGATACAGCAGAAAGTTCACCAGTGGCTAGAGAACACTGGACTTGGCATCAGTGACAACCTAAGTGAAAATCTAGCTTCAGAAACTTACTGGCTGTGTGAACCTAGATAAGTAACCTAATCTCAGTCTGCCTCAGCTTCTTCATCTATATAATAGTTATAATAATAGCCCTACCTTCTAGAATTGCTGTGAGGATGAAGTGAAATTCTACTAGTTATTATTATCATTGACGTTGTCACCACCACCACTGCCACCATCATCATCATTTGGAATCAAGGAACAAGTCCTAACCTGTCAGTATATTTGTGACTCTGGGCCTCAGTTTTCCTCATCTGTAAAAAATGAGAGAGTCAGACAAAATGACCTTTCAGGGTACATCCAGCTCCAAAACCATGACCCTGTGGTGTTTTTATCCTTTGGGATCTGGCCCTAAGCCTGCCACCATGGTTGCCATCATGAGATGGCAAACATGTGAGTACGTGAAGGCAGTGGGGATTAGGATACTGGACACCGCTTAATCAGCCAGCAGGATTGTTCATTACATGCCATCCCTCCCTACAGATGTGAAGCTCTTGACACATCCTCATCCAGAGTGTAAGGGGAAGAACACTGAAGTCAGAATTCAGAGAGTTGGTGGAGTCCCAGTTGTATTACTTATTAGCTGTGTGACATAGGCAGTTGCCTTTACCTCTTAGAGCTCTGGGATGAACTTCATTTTTCTCATCTACAATGGAGAATCAGCATGGCACAGGGCATGAAAAGTCAACCTCAGAGTCAGACAGTCTTGGGTTCAAGCCCTTCTTCCAATACATGCTAACAGTATGACCCTGGGCAAGTCACTCATCTCTCAGTGCCCTAGTAAACTCTCTAAGACTAAGTTGTGGAATCTGAATTTCCCTCACTAGATATTCTTCATACCAAATAAATCATACATCAGGTGAAAAAGAACTGGCAGGGATCTTATAAACCATCTAAACCTAGCACCTCCTATTAGAAATGAGAAAACTGAGGCATAGAGAAAGGAAGGGACTTGCCTAATGTGATACTTCAAGTCAGAGGCAAAGAGATTTTATCTCTCTAGCCCTCAATTTCTTCATCTCTGATGGGATCAGGTCTCCTTACTCTCAGACTGGAGTTTTTTTATATTATTCTCCATTGTCTCTGTAAGTGGAGTTAGAGTTGCAGCCTATGACTGGGGAGACAAGTTTCTGCAAAGCCAAGAGGACCTTAATTTTATTAGCATTATCTGATGCTAATAATCATCACTAATTCAACTGGCCAAGACTATGACTATTCCAATATTCCTAATACAAAGGTTCTCATCCTCAGCCTCATGTGTGGAAACAGCATCAGCGGCCTCAAGTCTCCAGCAAGTGGAAGGGGATGTCTATACTGGGAAGTGCAGAGCAGGAAATAGCACAAATGGGTAGAAGATATAGAGAGGTGGATTTGAGATAAATATAAGAAAGGCTTTCCCAGCCCCCTTCTTCTAGCCTACCTCCTCTATGCAGCCTCCACTGATCAGTCCTCTGAAGTTCTGGTCTCCTCTTTGCTCCATGTCAACTGGAGCATTTTGGACTTGTTTGTGTTTTTATCAGTCTACCATTTTCATGTGTGCATAGCTTCTATCTTCTCTTCTTGGGACTTCCTTGTAGGCTGGTGATGTGTCTCTCTTCCTCAGAATAAGGGCTTTCTGAGATCAGAGACTATTTTTTGCAGGCAGACTGGGGATTCACCAAGGAACAGAGTTGTGTCTGCTTCGTTAGACTTAGTGTTTCACTGATAGAGTTATATAGCCACAAGGACCATTGAGAGTCTATAAACATAAATCTATACTGAGTCCCTTCCCGCCACATCCACTATCCTCATAGTAAAGAAAGACTCCCATAGGCCACCTATCTCCCCCAAAACACCAGATAAGAAGGTGCAAAGAAAGGACCACAGAGGCTCTAGATAGAAAGGATGGAAAAAGGAAAACATAGACTTTATAAAGCTAGGAGAAAGTAAGGCTTATGAACAAGATGAGTAATATTTTGGGGGAAATGCTTCTATTCTACTATCATGTTTTAAGCACATCTCTATGTTAATGGTTTTGCGTTTTGTGGTTTTTTTTTTCACTTTAGTTAATTCACTGAGGAACAAGTCCCTGGTAGAGTTCAGCACGTGGGACAGCTCCATGCACAGCTACAATGAGATAGGTAGCACATTTTCAGAACTGGGAGGGTCCTTAAAGATTCTCTAGTGCAGGGGTTCTTAACTATTTTGTGTGTATATCAAGGACCCCTTTATCAATCTAATATGGATACCATCTCAAAATAATGTTTTTAAACGAATAAAATTAAATACATAGGATTACAAAAGTATTAAATTCTACTGAAATAGCAGCATGTGGTGTTTTTATTTTAAGTTGACAATACCTAAGTTAAAAATCCCTACTCCAGTTTAAGCCCCTTGTCCTAACCCCAGGTTAAGAACCCCTACTCTAATACAACCTG